>OMNM01008703.1:4957-24584 GCA_900302745.1 Parablennius parvicornis | reverse complement strand
GATCTGTTTTGTCTGCACACACACACACACACACACACACACACACACACACACACACACACACACACACACACACACACACACACACACACACACACACACACACACACACACACACACACACACACACACACACACACACACACACGAGGCAGTGAACCAACTTTTTAACCACTGTGGCTAAGCCAACAGGAAATTATTCAGTTATGTAATTCTCCTTGTTACATCAGTGTCGTGCTTCTTCCTCACTTCAACGAGGACTGTGTTGTTTGTCAATATCTCCCCTCCTCCTCCTCGGTTGCTGATAACATGTGGTCGTATGACATTTTAAATCCCGCTGACATGCGTCTGTGTGTCAGTCACAAAATTATAATCCAGCATCGGGCCGGTGGCAGCAGATAGACATGTATGTACTGTGGATTTATTCCAGTTGTTTATTCCTGCAGCAAAGTCAGCAGTGAAACACAGCGCGGTGGTCACGATTGAGCGAGGAGGGTATAAATTCCAAGGTTCAAAAGATAAGATATTGTGTCGTAGACTCTGGATGAAGCAGTATTTTAGTTGAAAATCACATTCTTGTGTGTTTTTACTCAACTATGCGTCAATTCATATTGATAGCTTTAATCGATGCGTCTGACTCTTGTTGCTTCACTTTGAATTTGACAGCTGCTCTGCCTTCATGTGTTTTTCTGTCTCTCGCCATTTAAAATCCAGAGGTAAATATTATTAACACCTCAAAGATTGACTCGTTCATCAATCCATTATTCTTTTATAACGTTTTATACAAGTTACGGTCACGAGGCGCTCGTGCTGATACAAATTTACCTATTAATAATTCACTGTCATAAAGTACCAAAAATATGTTTTGGAAGGAAGCAAGAGTACTCAGAGAAAACCTATGCACAGGGAGGACATGCAAACTCTACACAAAGTGTCCCAAGTTTAATCTCAGGCCTTCATCGTTGTTTTATCTGTACAGCTCCATGTTCTTTTGTTAATCGCATTGATAAGGCAGCACCATTGAATCTATAAAATGCCACAGATCACAACATTGCATATGATGTCCTTAAACAAGAGACTTCACAGCAGCCTGTTTGAATCTCACAGCTAAATATTAAATATTTACACAATGTAAAAATAGTTAACTCGAAGTTACTGATTGTAATGTTACCGTGGAAACAAACAAGTATATGCACACACACACACCACCTGTGTATATTTGTATTTCATTACTTGAGAGGCCCATCTGCCGGCGTGATGCACTCACTTTACGTCTTATCAGAACTTGCTCATCACAATGACACACTGCCGCCTAACCTCTGCTTTTATTTTCACTAACTTCCTGCAAACTTACTCTTAAAGCGAACAATACCTGATTGGCCTCGTCTTCATCATGTCGTAAGTAAAAAGCGTGCGAGTGGGAATACCTGTTGACACACACACACAGAGGAGAAAGAGGAAAAAGGCTACTCTTGTTAAGAAAGGGAAACATCTGGGTCTGGAAGCTCTCTCCCTCCGGGGGTACAGGGGTAGGATGGGGGATATCAACTGAAAAACATTTAACCAAACACGCTCCAGCAGCCGTCTGTCTTTACTCCAAACACAGTTTTGTTTTCCCAACATCAGCAGTAAACAAAGTGATTGTCAGTGATCAGCTTTTCCCCCCTCAGTTAACTTGTTTAACAACTTTCTTCGGCGAAACGTCCAGTAGTCCTGCACCGTGACCGCTCGCTGCGTGTGAAGGACGGAGTCCGAGCAGCAGCTGTTCCTGCATTGTGTGTTGTGTTTGTAACCTCATACCCTACGTGGGGTGAGGCCGGGGGACGGGGGATGGGGTGAACGCAAAGGCGAGAGCGTCGGTTTCCACCAGGAGGTCTGCTGTGTGTGTCTGCCGTCACATACCGGCAGCTCGGGGGTTTTAAACAGGAAAAGACACAGGATGACCGACATATTTCTGATATTTTTTGAAGGTTTTAACACTGATCTGCTTGCTGACATCCTAACAGGAATCTTTTGGTAACATCTGGTTCCAACTGAATGTCCCTGAATGCTCCTGCACATTGTTGTCAACTTCATTTTTTCCGATTCTTGATTGAAAGTATGCGAATCATTCGAAGCTGGATAAAGACAAAGCCACGGGCTGTTGTTTCAGTTTCACATCATTAAAAAAAAAAGGCTTTCCTGTGAATTTATATGGACCCTTGTTTTTTTTCTGGTTGGCTGAATATTAAGTTCTTCCATCTTGTTCGTGCTTAGTGCAAGAGAAAGGAAGAAGTCAATACATGATGTGTGAATATGCTGATGCGAGGGTTGTAATATTGATCCAGTGTAGATTTACACTCAAGACAGACACGCAACACACTCCAATGAGTTCACAGGAAACGCTGAGTACTACATTTATACCCAGCTGTGTTGTATATTAAGCCATTACGGTCACTATTATGTGCTCAATGAGTCTTTTGTGTTTTCGACAGCGTGCGAATGTCCTTTACTTGTTTCAGAGAAGCAGATCAACTTAATGATTTGTGACATTTTCACATTTCCACATCAGTTCACCTCATTTGAATGCTCAGCCGGTGATTACTCAGCCCACACTCAAAGCAGCGACACGATCTGATCTGCATTACTGAATTGCTTATTAAGAATGATTTACATGCACAAAAGCAGAAAAGTTCCCATAATTTCGACAGCTGCAACGAGTGAGTCACAGGTCATTTCTGAGAGGAAACCACAAAAACTTATGGTGATTTAATAGTGAAATCACAAAACTCTCCTGCTTTTGCCTTTTTCAAACTCTGGAGTGAACCACGTCGGGCTCCTCGGGGGAGCGACAGAGCAGATGCTTGTATTACATCAGACAGCACATCAACCTCCCTCCTTGTTTTCCCTGTGACGTCAGCATCGCATCGGAGCATTTGTTTGACAGGCAGGCCTCACGGAGAGTAACTTCACTCTGGTGGCCCGGATGGAAGAAATATAATGTTTGTCTGCTATGCTTGGAATGCGCACTTATCAAAGAATGTTGAGCGACGTCTTCTGGCGTGTGACTGATGTCTTCCATGGTGTCAGAGCAGCGTCGCTTCAAATGTCACAACTAGATAAAAACCAGCACATAAAAGGAGACGGAGGAAAGGGCTGACATGATGGAGGACCTGTTTATCCAAAACAGGGTTCGGGATGTTGAATCACTAAAAGGGAAACGACTGATATCGTCAGTATTTCGTTTGGAACCGCTTTGACTGTTCTCATCTCCATTTTGAACATTTTATTCTCAGCAAACTGGCCAGATTTGGTTCCTTGCGACTTTTGCCTTTTCTCTAAGATGGAGTTCCTGCTGAAGGGACGCAGATTTTAACACTGTGGGAGAGAACCAGTGCATATCACAGATGGTGTTTGACACACTTGGAAGGAAGGAAGGACCTCCAGTCCTGGCAGGAGCACTGGGAACAGAATAATGCTGCACAGAGTGACGACTCTGAAGCTTTAAGAAGATTTATCCAGCCCTGCTTTGACTCCGTCCTTTTATAACCACATTTGACTGGTCAGATTTGTAAAAATATCACCACAGTAATCGTTCTCTGTAAAGACAAGACGTCTAATTCAAACTTCCAAATACAGTTTCTTAAAGGTATTTCAAATAGGTGTGTAAAAGGTTCCAATTTGCATTAATTATTTATTCAAAGGTACTGAATGTACCGAAGGAAAAAAAAACAAAAAAACAATCACAATTTAAACCCAGAGCTGCAGGAATAAAACTGTGCAGAAGAAAATCAATTGAGTAGGTGCTGTGGGATGTTTAATGAAGGCCTGAGGGTCACTGGTTCCTGATGTGGACAGTAAATCTGACCAGCAGTAATAAACCTAGAAGGTTTTAGTGCTCCATCTGTGTTTCTATACAGCAGGTCATTACTTGATTTTTTTTATTTTTTTTTTTTTTTAATTTAAGAATGCACCAGTTATTTTTGTAATATTAAAACTGATTACAATATGTATGAAGTTGAGACAGCAGAAAACAAGTGAAATGAATCCTCAGGGCGATGTACTGTATAAATTCCCATAAGCCCAGTGTGGGATTATAGTTTTTGAAAGACAAACATGTTTGCTACCAGGATTAGAATCTGCATATCTATAGTACAGTTTGCACAGCATGCAAATGTTACACAGCAGTGTTACAGACATTTTGTGAGTTCAAAAGTGTCATATCAGTTTAAAAAAAAAAAATAAAACATCCAGCATGTTGACATGTTTTGAGTTTAAGGCAAAAATTCAGATCACCATATTATGATCATCATCATGTTTCTCTCTCTCTCTCTCTCCCCCCGTCTGTCATCCAGATCCAGCCCTACGATAAGATCGCTGCTCGCGGCCTGCCGGACAACGTTGCCAACAGCTTGAACAAACTGGTGGTGGTGAAGCTGAACGGAGGTCTGGGAACCAGCATGGGCTGCAAGGGCCCCAAGAGCCTGATCAGCGTCCGCAACGAGAACACCTTCCTGGACCTCACTGTGCAGCAGATAGAGGTAACGAACACTCGTCTTCAGCTATCTTCGAGTGTGAAAAAGTCTTTTTGTGAGGAGACATTGCACTGAGAAACCTTGGTTTTGCACAGAGTATGAATACATTGTACTAAAATGGCACATTGTATTAAAATATATAAGAAACAACTGCACATCTCATGAAAGATTTTCTCATTATCGCAATCAAAAACATCATATTTTAGAGCTGCATTCTATATTTAGAGATGAAGTTCATATAAACTTACCTTCAGGTAACTAAAGACAGTGAATACATCAGTGTCACCCCAAAGTGTGATAATGAATTCATTACTTGCTGAATGTGGCCGATGATGAACTCCATCTTAGTTCTGAACGCTGGGATCTGTTTTTCATGGCGCTCATCAAAAGGTGTGTTTTGTTTCACAAACTAACCCCGTCACCGACTGCATCAGCTTAAAAAAAAAAGCAGTTAATCAACATAATTTTTTTTAAGACTGTTTCCATTTACTTCCTTAATTTGAAGACAAACACCAGTGTAAATATCTTGTTCCTCCTCCTCACTTTCTTTAAAGTGGCCCGTTCCCTCTTTTCACTTTGGAAGATGATTCAGTGAAAGGATTAAAGTGGCTGATGGTAACCCTGGTTACGGTGATCCATACTGATGCTGCAGTCAATTTACACGCCTTTTCAAAATATTTGGCAAATATTTAAGGTTCTGGCACAAAATAATGATAAACATTTGTGAACGTTGTGTTAAAACGATTACGCTGTTGCATCCACAGTGACGACTAGTTTCTGTGGAAACAATCATCACAGCTGCTGGTGGGATAAAGTTTCACAGTAATAGAAGTTACAATTTTGTTACTTGTACTTAAGGGAATGTTGATTGTGAGTAATTTGGGAAACTGTGTAAAAGTCTTCTACGGACTCATGTAGTCCCATCGGATTTGTTGTCTTCAGATTGTCGGTAATTTCCAGTGTGTCTGAATATGACTTAATGTCTATTATTTTATATTTCTTAACCTTAGCCACTACTTTAACTGCACGACACTAGCAGGCATTATGTAACTGAAATTTACTTGGTGGCACAGAGACATGACGTCAACCTGTGAATTTAGTTTGTTGTTTTTGAGTAGTGTTGAATTATTCCAATGCAATGAAAAGACTGTTCAAAGAACATTTGACATATTTCGAAATGCAGGTCAAACAGAGATTTACATGTAAGCTCTGTCATAGGTTGAATTGGAAACATCACTACACTTGGTGATAACCGGTTCACCGGCACAGTCTGGCACTAATTAGTCAGTGATGGCAGTGATTCAAAGCCGAGTCTTGATTGCACAGGATTAGGACCGAGGATTCTGTGTAACAAGATCTGAAGGATTTGAGAGTGGGTTTGTTTGAGTAGGTGCTGCTGAGGTTTGAGCTGCTCAGGGTGGGCCTGATTGCGCTACCTGTTTGATTTGCTGTGTTGTGGCAAAAACCTCTTGATGATGGAAAGACGCAGGGGCGAAGAGGTGGTTTTCAACAGGTCCTGTGTATTTTGTTTTGTTTTTGTTTCAAATCCCTTTGTGTTTTTCCTTCAGCTGATACTAGCTTCAGTTTCACGGAAGTTAAGTAATCTGATTAAAAGCCACCTAATTTAATTTTTACCATGTTAACACTTCTGATTAGATCAAAGTTATCACGATTGGATGAAAGGAGGCAGTAGAAACTTGTTTGTTCAGTGTAAACAGCATATCAGATTGCCGGCTTTTATTGACCAATAATAACCTCGGGAGGTTATCAAGTCGAGTTTCCATCACCTGCAAATAATGAAGAAAATATGCTGCCAAACCTGAACATGACTTCAGATTTCCAACGTGTTTGGCAAAGACTGTGATGGATACAACTGGTAGTGTTCAGCTGCTGCTGAGCGTTGTTTACTACAACCAGTAAGATGCCAGCAGTTTGTTTTTCCAGTGCAAGATGTGAAAACACAATACTACACACTTTCTCTACGATCATTTTTTACTATTAAGAGTGGATGGATGAACAGAGAGATCGCTGGCTACATAGATGCATGGATCAACGTATAAAAACATAGATGGCTCCAGTCATGACTGCATTAGCGATCTATCTTCATCAGCATCCGTCTCTACTTCTGGTTTGAAGAATCTGTCACTGGTTCCAGTTTCTCAGCCGTCTCGGGTCGAGAGGCTTCAAATATCCTGTGACTAACAGCTTGTTTTGACTCACATTTTGGGAGCAGTTGCCTTACTTGCACAATGTGACCGCGACGTCAGAGTGGATGGAGCAAGAGGTGACGTGTTGTCTGATGTAACGCAAACATCTGTACTGTTTTATTCCGATAGTGTGTTTCATTCCAGACAGCTTCTCCTTTTTTCCTTCAGCGTTCCCGATAGATGCATCAAATATTTTTTTTTTTTTTTTTAATGAGACGACTCCTGGAAAATCACTGGCACGTCCTCACTTCCAGATTGCAGTGTGTTTTTATTTCATCTCCACGTCTTTTGGATGGAGCTCAGTGGGATGTGTGTGTGTGTGTGTGTGTGTGTTGGGTGGGGTGGGGGGAGTTATGGTGAGGGAGGACTTGTTGGGCAGGTCTGCAGCGCTGGCAGAAACACAAGGACTGCTATGTGCTGCAGGAGAGGAGCGTGTGCTCTCGTTTGGACGAGATCGTACCTTTTCCCCCCATGCCAGGAGCTCACCTCGCCTCTTAACCCATGCATATTAATTCACACGGATGAAACAATCATCACAGCTGCTGGTGGGATAAATACATTTAAAAATTGCCAAAAACTCTTTGATAGTTTTGAGCCTTTGAATAAATGAAGAAGTGATGCCATATTGTGTAACTGAGTTTATATAGTGTTTCATAATGGCCTCATGGGACACTTCTCTCCTCCCAGCACACTGCCCTCTGTGTCACAGTGCCTGCGATCCATTTTCTGCTCAGATTACCTGCCCAATGAATCAGCCTATTGAGAAAAAGAGAACACAGATCGCACTCAGCGACTCCCCCTCTTAAAAAAAAAAAATGTCTGCAGTGTGAGAACGCCCCTCTCAGCTACCAAGCTGCTTCAGGACCCTTCATGTTGAACCATTTTGGAGTAAAAAAAAAAAAAAAAAAAAAAGAAAGTCTGTGAAGTCAGAAGTGTAAGCCTGGATGCAACTCAGGCTTGCTGGAAGGGCGCCACCTGCCTGCAGGAGATATACAACCTTCGCCACAGTTGCTGCCTTGTCCAAGATCTTGAAAGTACGAGAAAGAGTGGACTCGGGCAATTCCTGTTGTAGATGAAATATTAAAGCAAAACATCTTCTGTCATTGATGACTGAATCACGAAAATTAAATGAAGCACAGTCGACTAGTCTGAACAAGTGTGAAGTGTGTGTGAGCGCTGGGAGCGACGTCACACTTTTTAATGACCTCCAGCTTGAATGCAGTTTCACAGGAAAGAAACCTGATCACTTTTCCCTCCTTTTGTTTTCATACAAGGAATCTGTGTTTGCTTACGTGTGGTGTGACGTTCGGTGCCGGCCAACACCAATCGTGTGTTATTAACAGTAAAAGGATGTTCTCACTGACACCCGGAAAATATCCCGTAATCCCCTGCTTTCTCTCTCGGGTTGTAAATTGAACTCTTGACCATCTTCCTCACATCAGCTTCATATCTCACGTCTCTTTCCTCCTTCTTCCTCCTCCTTTTTTTTTAAGTTGTTGTTGTTGGAAAATTGCATATTAACTCGACGAACTCAACAAACGAGCAGATATTTCCAGACTTTTCAGAATTCAAGCCATTACTAAAGCTAAATTAGGTGCTAATCTTTATTTTCAATGTGTTTTGATTTCCCCATAGCACCTGAACAAGACCTACAACACAGACGTCCCGCTGGTCCTCATGAACTCCTTCAACACGGACGAAGACACAAAGAAAATCCTGCAGAAGTACACACACCACCGGGTCAAGATACACACCTTCAACCAGAGCAGGTGAGCGCACCGCCGTCATTACTCATTCCTGTCTGGCCCTCGCAGGTTTGCCTCCAGCTGTTGTCACTGTCATGGCCTCTGGTTCCACCTGCTCCTCCCATAATGTACCTCAAATGATTTGAAATACAGAATTTTAAAGCTGCGTATTAACAACCTCTGGGACGATGATCACTAAGCCAGCGTTCATTGCAAACCTGACGTCCTCTTGTTTCTGAGCCGCTATGCTGTTGTTAGGCAGAACTCGGCATAATAGCTGAATATTACACTGAAAAAAAGTTAACTCAAGTTTCTGAGACCTATTTCCTGGAAAATCATACGACTTTTATTCAAAGTAATCTACAAAATTTGGTTTTAACCCAATGGTCGCGTGGTATCTTCAGGGTTAATCACTGATGTGATAATTTCTATTGTGTGTGTTGAATCTGAAAAAAAATGCTATTAAAAACAAAATAAGTGGAGGGTACAACCATTCATTAACAAAAGGAAACAGGAAGTATGTTTTTGAGAGGCGATAAAAGTCTAACTCCGTATTTGCAGGATCAAACTTCCTGAATGAACTCGTCCAGCACCCAGACAGGAAGTAATGTGTGAAAAGATGGAAAGGCATCTTAATATTTAATGCCTGGTTGTTTCCAGTTTGTCATTCAAATGCAACTTGGGTTTTTTTTTCCTCCCCCTCATTTTCTTTGAATTATTTAGAGCGCTCATATGTTCAGTGGCGCGCCTGGAGGAGTGCGGTACGAAGCAATGTCAGGGCGTCTGTGGTAGTTTGAGAGTTGAATGTCAGCGGTTTAACAGTTTGAACGTCAGTCATCGAAAGGACAAAGAGGAGTTTGTGTGCAAGTGGTGACAGTAATTTATAAGAGGAACATTTAATTTGGCCGGAGTGTTTCACTATCTGCACTCCCAGTTAAAAGTGCGAGGAGGTGACGGCTTTCTTTGTTCAGTCATTTCAATTATTTTTGGGCCAAATTAAACTGCCTGGCGTCCCTCCAACTTGAGGAGTGGAATAAATAACCCGTTTGAAGGTCTTCAAAGGTTTGTCATTGTGGAAAGCTGTTATTAATGCAAATTTCTATATAAAGTTTGACTCTTTTATGGAGTAAAAAATGAACTGCTGCGGATTATGAAGCTAGAATTTCATAAAATGTACTATATGTATTTTTTAGGAAAAACGATGAGTGTAGCGCTTGTTTAAGTGTTTTTTGTTTTGAAAAAACTGAGCCCAAAGTCAAATATTTGATTTTAATTGGAAATTTATAGATATTATGAACCAAAACAATGTAACAAATACAAGACATTGTAAATAAGAGCGTTTCTACAGTGTGGTATAATCCAAATTTTTGATTTTAGATTGGATACTTCCAGGCACCTGCAGGAACACTCATGAACTGAAAGAGCAGCAGTCGGGTGACTAAGTTCATTCATTGCTCACACCGAAGTGAAGACCTCTGTAGGATGAAGAGGGGATGTGTTTCCTCAGTAGCAGCGACAGCAGCTCTGACAACTAAGAAAGTTGTTAAAGTGATAGAATGACTGAAATTCTGTAACATCTTCCCATAACAGTGGACTGAAAATAATCCTCCATTGGGGGGAGAAAAGAAAAAAAGGCCTCAGTGCCTCCTCTCACCTGACCGGCTCATCTGCACCCTGAAGTCTCCTCAAAGTGCCAAAAAACACAGCCGTGAGGGGTTGTTAACTCGACGTGACGCGGATCCCTCTCAGAAACTCTTTGATCAGTTTAATGCAGTCGGACGACGGCTCGGACTCTCTGCCTGCTTGGAAAAGCCTGAAACGTTTACTTCTCAGAGCAGCTGTTTGAAGTAAGAGCGCTGGTGTGAAAATAAGAAATTTACATGGCAAATGTCGCCATGCGGGTTCTCAAAGGCTTCAGCTCAGACGAGGAGGAAAACATTTCAATCTTTCTTTTTTTTTTCGGTCTTTATGCAGTTTAACTACCGTCCCAGGACCTGCTGATGAGCCTTAATGTAACAGATGTTAACACTAATCCTCTATTTACCAGTTCACCTGCTAGCCGATATGATTTATCAGGCAGGAGGCAAATCTTTGCTCCTCTAATTAATGTGCTGGATTCATTTGACTCTAACAAGTTCTGCATGATGGTGGGCTGACGACAGATTTTTGATCATTCCTGAAAGCCTTGTGGTGCGTTCTTGGTCTTCAGTCGTCTGTGTCGATTGTAGGGAGGAAGGAAAAGCAGTTAAATGGCACGAGCAGTGGAGGCACATCGATACAGGTGGGGAGTGAAGGCTCGACCCATCGACGAGGCGAGCTGGCGGAGCTCAGACTTCTACAGAAGTTCCTGCAGCCTGTGATGGAAAGCTGTCCAAATATGTAGTGCAGTGTTGTGGGAATTTTACCACTGGGGTTGCATGAGATACAGTGAATTATTCATCATCATCATCATCATCCAATATTGTATGTTTAACTTAGCATCATGATTCCCTCTGTACCACCACTGCTCCCGAACATTTACACCCTTCAATGGAATGGTCTTCCCTGGTAGAAGTGCTTTCAGCAGCCACGTCACAGAGACATTCCACCCACCTTACCTCAACGTCTTGTCCCACTCATTCTGAGTGAAGCAATGTCAGAAGAATTTCCCTCAGGGATTAATGAAGTATTTCTGATTGTGAACTTCAATCGCTTGTGGGATGACGAGTCTCTAAAAGCTGCACCTCACAACTCGCGGAATCTCAAAGGATCTAATGTTAGCATCACGGTGTCAGATTCCGCAGCACACCCTCAGAGGTCACGTGGGGTCCAAGCTTTACTGCCCCCGGGCCTGTTTGGCAGCATTGTGGGATCGACACAATACCAGGTCAAGGTGTTATGGATGATCGCTGTATTTGATTGAGCTCAGCACGTGCTGTATGGAAGAAAAAAGTCAAACCAGTTTAAACTCCCTCCGTTGGTTTTGTCCACAGTATCGACAAGCACGGTGATAAAGTCATTACAAGCTGAAACCGATCTGTGTGTAATAACGATGACCGTTTCCCTCCTCGCAGGTACCCCCGAGTCAACAAGGAGTCGCTGCTTCCCGTGTCCACGAGTCTGAGCATGAGCAGCCAGAACTCGGAAGGCTGGTACCCCCCCGGCCACGGTGACATCTACGCCAGCTTCTACAACTCGGGCCTGCTGGACCAGCTGATCGCACAGGGCAAGGAGTACATCTTTGTGTCCAACATCGACAACCTGGGAGCCACCGTGGACCTGCACATCCTGCACCACCTAGTCAGCCAGCCCAACGGCAAGCGCTGCGAGTTCGTCATGGAGGTGACAGATAAGACGCGGGCTGACGTGAAGGTGAGACCTGATTATAGTGTTACTGCAGTTTTTAATGTCAAACTGTTAAATCTCTATTGGACCAATTTCAACAACCAGGAATCGACCGCTTTCGTATTAACAAGGTTCATCTGTCCTCAAAACGTTCACGCCGTCTTCCAGGGAGGCACGCTGATCGAGTACGAAGGAAAACTGCGCCTGCTGGAGATCGCCCAGGTGCCCAAAGCCCACGTGGATGAATTCAAATCGGTGTCGAAGTTCAAGATCTTCAACACCAACAACCTGTGGATCTCTCTGACCGCAATCAAGAGGCTGCAGGAGCAGAAGGCGATGGACATGGAGATCATCGTCAACCCAAAGGTGAGCAAGGGAAACAACAGAATGACAGAACGTCCTCTCTGGTGTCACGTTTTAGCAGAACAGCCACGCGTTATATAGCTTATCTGCCCCAGAGGCATTCAAGGACTGTACAGAGCATGGGTCATCTGTGGTTTAGCTCAGAGCCTCCAGCACAGTGATGGCAAATGAACATGGTTTCTAAAAGTCTGCAGCTTAAGTCTGTGAGTGGGCCTTGGATCCCAGGGCATCGCTGCAGGCCCCTCCCAAAACAGTTCCGACCACACCCAGTTGACAAACCTCACACACACACACGCACGCACAGATGCACACACACACACCTCCACCCCACACCAATGAGATGTACTGGTGATGTTTGTTCTTAGATAACAGTGGTTCAACTGTCAAATCATGTACTTCTGTATTTGTTGTTGCTCCACTATTACTTTTATGCGCATGCTTGAAAATCATGTTAATATTTAAGACGGAGCTGCTCAGGTTTGATTTGTTTTCAACGGCTGGAAAGTGTTTGGATCAGTGTGATGACTGCAAATAGTATATTTAGAAGTAACAAGGGTATTGTCTGTTGAATTTAATGCTGTCGGGACCATTAGAGCAGAGCATCATCCAAACAACAACCGCAAATGAAGGAAACACACAAGTTTTTCTTGATTCTTATTGAAACCAATCACTCGACACAAGAAAAGATGCAAGGTTTATGTTGTCCTATTGTTGACGTGAATTTAACAAATCTATTCCAGTCACGTGCTTGTATCAGTGACGTTACTGGGGATTAAATAGTTTTTCAACTGAACGAAAACTGTAATAAGGCTAGTCAAGGAGTCTAAAAATAAATAAATAACTCAAAATCTAGCACAAGTTTACAGTCGAGTGTTTTAAAAGTTGTTCCGGGATTATCTTGTGTGTAATGTCTTTAACCACACTCTAAATGCTGCTGAAGTACGGGGCTCTTTGCTCTGAACAGTAAACTGGAGGTTAGAGTTTCAGTGTGTATTCCAACACATTCCATTGACTTCCCGAAACATGTAGTCAAGCTCGATGAATCCCTTTGACTTACGGCTGTTCTGAAAGTTATGTGGAAGCAGAAGTCATATTATAGTGATTAACTGTGTTATTGTCTCAGACCGATCCTAAAAAGTGCAAACTGTCTGTCAGCTTTGTTTTACACCGCTCAGTACAAGAGACAACACTTCAGGAAAATGGTGCATATAAATTAACTAATCGTAACAGATATTCAGCCCCAATGCTGCAGAGTTGTTGGAAGTGTAGTTTGTGGGTTAGTCTCTCCTCCCTCCGTCCTCTCAGGTGGCTTGATGGCGTCGTCATCAACGTACCAGTGAATTCAGGAGAAATGGCAGCAGAATCAGTCTGTTGATCAGCGTTCAGCTCAACCTCTCAGAATAGTGTCGCTGTCCCCTCCTGTGGAGTCCTGCTCTCTCACGCAGAGATCTCCCCCCCCTGAATAAATCATATCGCTTCAAGATAGAAAACATTCCACAAGCTGATGACGAAAAACTCTCATTTCAACCCCTCTGTGCTGCGCAGCGCGGCTTTACTCTCTGGGATGTTTTTGCAAACACGAAGGCGCTTCCAGGCCGACCCGGTTTACTCTCTTCAACATATTTGGTCAATCGTGTCGATTGTTTCAACGTAGCTTCACACCTGCTGGCAGAAGTCTCAAACATAACTGGCTCCAACAAGAGAAAGAGTAGCGAGGTTTAATATCCTGCGGGTCTTAACGTCTGGCATTTCTCCGTGTAAATATGCAGAAGTTATGCAAACAAGGTTTTTTTCAGTTGGCCCGGGGGCCCGTCTTTATCCGAGAGCCTCCGTTTGGCCCGGGGTCTGTTCCTCTCATGACTCCACACATTCTGTGTTGCTCCTGCTGCTGAGAGCCACTTAAGACAAAAGCAGTGAAGGTTACATAAGTCCTGCTGATGGATCACTGTTACATCACGGCTGTCCTGAGAAACCTTTCAGGGTCTAATTTTAGTTCATCGTATTGAGCTTGCTCGTTTTTCAGAAGCTTCGGCACCTCGAAAAATATTTTCCTTCCAGTTACAATCATGCAAAGTCTAATGTCTCCCTTGAGATTAAGTGAAAAATCCCAACTTCTCCATCACCTGTCATCTTCAGACTCTGGACGGCGGGCAGAATGTCGTCCAGCTGGAGACGGCGGTGGGCGCCGCCATCAAATGCTTCGACAACGCCCTGGGAATAAACGTCCCCCGCAGCCGCTTCCTGCCCGTGAAGACCACGTCGGACCTGCTGCTGGTCATGTCCAACCTGTACAGCCTGGACGCCGGCTCCCTCACCATGAGCCCCAAGAGGGAGTTCCCCACGACGCCGCACGTCAAGCTGGGAAGCTCCTTCACCAAGGCGAGTGTCGGCGCATCACTGAGAAAATAGATTCCATAAATAACACTCGTGTGGACAGTGAATTAGATTATTCCAACTCTCTGATATATGTGTGTGTATGTGTTCAGGTTCAGGAGTATCTGACCCGCTTTGAGAGCATCCCCGACATGCTGGAGCTCGACCACCTGACTGTGTCTGGAGACGTCACCTTCGGGAAAAACGTGTCGCTCAAGGTAAATGGCTAATGTGCGAAGAAAATCGTTTTTAATTTAGAGTCACAAAAGGTGGATGTTTTATGAATTAGACATGAAAATTTTATTTTTGTTTAGATTTTCATTGATTTTTGCTAAAAGATGTAATACCATTGAAAATTGTGTTTATTTTATATATTAAATGGTGACAGTTGTCTGGAGATGCCACACTGTTACACTATTTTACAATATTTAAGCAATAATTACAACTTGTTGGCTTGAAAATTGGTTAATTGACCTTGTATCTCCACTTGGTGGAAGCTTCTCCTGGATTGTTCATATCTGGACTAGATCCGGGATTAACATTTTGTTCTTAAGGGGCCGCATGATAGAAAAATCTGATTTTAAACGGAGTATTAATGTATAAATTAGGGTTTGATCTCCTTTGAGAATCCAAAGAGCAAAATCCATGCGGTCTTTTATGCTGTTCAGAAAACTGCCTGAGTGTTATGTAATTGTCAGGACAAATTTAATGACTCGCCCCCAGAAAAGAAAAAGAAAAAAGTTTGTGTTGAGCTGCAAAGACGATGTGTCTTCATCTGGCTCCCAGCCTCCGAGAAAAAGCAGAAAGTGTGTATTAATCTTATTTATGATGAGAATGTCCCAGAAAGTCAAGATTAAACTCAGCACCAACTGTTCACCGGACACCAGAGGACGTCATTTAGTGTTTTATTAGAAAGATGCTGGTTGCCATGGTAACTGTGATGCTTTGTTAGCGTCCGAGGACGACAACGGCAGGAAGCTTCCGATTCGCTATTAATGAGACATGAACACATGTTAGTCACTTTGAAGAGGGGCTGATTCTTGAGATTGATTATTTTTTAAAGTTGTCCATACATAAATTTTGAAAATGTCATGAGAGCGAGACTTGTCGCTGACTCAGCATGTTTCTCTCCGTCGTCATGCAGCTGCAAAACCTCCTGATGGCTTCAGTGTTTGTGTTGTTCTTTGTGAGCGAGTCGCATTTTTCTGACCTTCAGCTCTCACCGTTTGAAATTTACCCCTGGCCGCCTTTGATTTATCGCTTTAATTAACTCCTGCTCTGAACAACGCCTCAACTAAAACACCCCGTTGTTCTTCCTCCTCGCAGGGCACCGTCATCATCATCGCCAACCACGGGGACCGGATCGATATTCCCGCCGGCTCCATGCTGGAGAACAAGATTGTCTCCGGCAACCTCCGCATCCTGGACCACTGAGGCCTTCCCCCTCCCCCATCCGTCGCAACCACCCTTCCCACTCACCATCATCATCATCATCTTCATCATGATCATGTCACAAGACCCCCCTTTCCCCCTGTCAGCTGGCTCCCAGTCACGTGACCTGTAATGTTCACTCCACACCAACAGACTGTGAGAGGAAGTGACCCGAGGAGGTCGTGTAGAGTGGTGTGGATAGAGCGCCCTCTGCTGGAGAGCCTTTAACAGTACAGATGGGTTAAAACAGGGGTGTCAGACATCAGGCCTGTGGCTCCATAAACAGACCGCCAGATGTTCCAAACAGTTTCAGTAACACAGTGAACGTGATGTAACACTGCATCAAAGACACACACACACACACACACACACACTCTCTGCCTGACGTTTCAACAACCTGAAGATCATTCATCACAAAATCTACTAATTTCATTGCATTTATTTCTGTTTGAAAAATGTCATCTTTTTCAGGTTGTGTGACTAGATATCATGGGTTTGACACCCCTGGGTTAAACAGATTATCTTTAGTGAGAAAGAGAAACTAGCTCTTTAAATACTTTAGGAAGAAATAAATAATAATAATAATAATGAGAGAGTTAGTTTTAGGGAGAAACTGTTTGATCAAGTCAAATAGTGAATTAACAGAAGGTGCTTATTTCAAACACATGAACATCACTGTCCACACAGTTCCTCAATTTCATGCAGTTGGTGTTTGTATTTGTGCTGGACTCACAGGGTCACAGCTTTTTATTGATCCAGATCTGAGATTACAACTAAAAATCAGGAGAGAAACTGTACGTGGTTGCTTCAAATTCAAATCCTCTGAACTCGCTGCACCATAGTTTCATATCTATTCTCATCAGAAAACGTGTAATTTAAAGACATTTAGGTGAATAAACAGACTTCAGCTTCAGTTCCCCCTGTCGAGAGGGAACATTCAAACTTCAATAGGTTGTTTAAAAAAATCTGCTGTTGTGAATTTGTGGAACCGTGTGGCCTGAAGTAAAGTTCGTGGCTGAACACACTTTAAGTAATGTGTCCAAATTAACCCGGCCTGGACTCAGTTGCACAGGAGGTTGTGCCATAGAAGAAATGTCACCACACCGTGTCTTTGTCCCGTGAAGATTCACGTCCAGACGCCATCTATATGTCCTTGAAACCTTTTACTCTGAGACTGAAAGGCCTTTTTAACCTCGTGTGTAGTAGAAATCACGTGTTTTTCTTTGTTTGACCTTCATGTTGTGTGGAACCTCAGATGTGTCCAGTCCATCCCAGCATCTTTCCTCAAAGTAAGCAGGAAGTGCAGTATTTCCACACACACACACGCACGCGCGCACGTGTACACAACGTCTCAGTGTGAGAATACCTGAGAAGGGTCCAACTGAGGCGGACCGAGAGCCTGAAAGCAATAAGTGTTGATATGTGACAGTGACGAGGTCTCAGCCCGGCTCTGCCTCTTCAGAGCTGAATAAAGTGCAATATGAAACACGAGCACGCCTCCTCTTCTCTGTGTCCACTCACTTTATGAGACAGAATTCATGAATTATTTCCAAACTTTGTATTTCATGCTTGTAGTCATTCAATCTCGTGAATTTTTAATACTTTAAAGGCTGTGTAAAACACAACACTTTTACATTATTTCAGGATTTCTATCTTTAAAAAGGCTCAATTCTATTAATTCTAGTTCCTGTCTTACTGGCAAGGTGCAAAGATTACTGTTCTAGGCAGTCGTTAAATAAGATATTTATTTTACTGCTGGTTTTTTTTCTTCCTGCAAATAACTCATCCCTCACCAATGGGAACACGGACACAAAAAGCACATCAAGACATGCAGAACTTTCGGGAATAAGTTGCTCCAGCTTTTGTTAAGGGTTTGGCAAACCGTTTTCGGAATGAATCGCAAAATGTCCCATACAAAGCGGATAGAAGAGGCCCCTCATGGAGATCAGCATCTGTTGCCAGGGAGATGCTGACATCAATGGAGAGGCATGGAATGTTCTAGTTCAATGTTGTTGTATTTGCCTCCAGGGTTGTGCTTGTGTATCGCCTCTTCCCAACTTTTCAAACTATCCTTTGAGATCCAGAGAATACAACATATGATTCCATTAATATTCTACCTGGTAATAAAAGTATGTAAATTACACAATTTGATCAGATGCAAGTCTCAGCAACAAAGTTATTTCAAGTCATCTGTTGGGTGGAAAAAAATGATGGGTAGATCGATCTAAATATCGATAATATCAATCCCTACATTGGTATTGATATCGAATGATACCAGTGCAATAAGTTGGGTACTTATTTTTAGTTTCTCTCCCGTTTTCTCCACATAGAATCAGATTGAGACAGACAGGCTTTTATCCAGTTAATCTTGCAGGTACCAACCTGTGATTCAAAGTCCAGCGCTTTAACGCCACCCATATCATACTCTTTAACAAGATGTGACTTTTTAATGTAATGGGTTTTATTTCTCCATAGAAACTGAAAAATAATGGCATTAGCTTTGTTGATATTGTCAGAGAAGACCGCATGTGCAATCGGTGCTTGCGGTCACAAAATACTGCACAGCGGTTAATGTGCATATGTCTTCTATATTTGGCCCCCTCTTCTCGTTCCTCTTTCCCCCTTTGTCCTTGTAAAAGGCGAAGATTGTTTCCGGCAAACACTTTTTTTGTAATAACTTTAAACAATAAAGTATAAAAGTGACACATTTAGTTTTCATTCTGTTGTTTTTGTCACCAGGAGCAGCAGGTTTCCAGTCACTTTTTATTTGATAGTTTTTATACAGAATAGGTATCATAGTTATATTTTATTTGAACCAAATCAAAGATGATGAGCAGCGTTCAGCTTACTAAACACAGTGGGAAATTGTCGCGTTTCATTTAATTGGCAATTCATTGTCTGCAATGTCATTGAAACACATTTCCTGTCCAGCAGGTGGCAGCACTTCAATAGAATGAATGACCTGGAAGAAGAAGCAGAAGAAGATGATGATGATTTTCCATTTTTGTAAACATCCTTTTACTTTTTCAATCACATTTTCTCAGTTTTGTCATTGCTTGGGACTTTATTTAAAAAAAAACAAAACATGCTCAACCTGTCACTTTAAATGACAAGTGCATTGTGGGAAGTGGAGTCGTAGCACGCGTTGGTTTTGGGAAGTGTAGTTTTCGTTGCTCTAGTGTTTTACTGCAGGTGTGTAAAAAATGACCACGTTAGTTGTTCGGTTGTTGAAAGAAGGAATAAACAGCCGCAATTTTGCAACCTCCGGCGTCTTCCCTTCTTCCTCCATCCAAACTGCACGTCAGAATCAGCTTTTGTGACCATCAGACACGAGCCACGAGTAAGTAAGTGATTGAAACTCTGGAATAAACCTCGGGATTACGGTTCGGATGATCACCTGGAGGGAGGTAGCAACTGTTTGCATACTGGTCCACCCTGTACATCTCTTCTAATTTCTTCTGGAGTAGAAGTTTTCTTAAATTTATTATGTCTCTTCTTCCCACTTCTTTTAATTTTTTAAGTAGTTTCCAGATTTATGCATAGAAGCCCATGAGTATGTATATGTGTATATATACATATGTATATGTGTGTGTGTATGTATATATATATATATATATATATATATATATATATATATGTATATGTGTGTGTGTGTGTCTATGTATGTATA
>OMNM01008693.1:5671-21997 GCA_900302745.1 Parablennius parvicornis | reverse complement strand
GTTAAACCCGGTGGCGGCGGCGAGCGGCCGCTGGAGGACGAGAGCAACAGAAGCCACCACAAGTAATTCAGTTTCCTCTCATACAAAACCTCTTTCAGGCTCAACACTGAACTTTATGTGTCGATGAACGCGAACCCGATCATTCGAGGATACAACGGCAAACTCAACCGCCCGGCTTTCGTCGCTCTTCCTCCTCCGTTGAGGTATTTATACAACTAAACACACACACACACAAAGAAATCCCGAGAGCGGTCAAAGTGGAAAGTTCCCACATGCGAAGTGGGAACTTTGGAGCGTTAAGGACCAGTAAAACTTCATTTTACTGGTCCTCTTTCTTTGCCTTGACCGACTCGCTGGACACTCGTTGCCTCCGCTGTGTTTGTTCTGACTCTGGCTGTGTTTTTGGGTCAGGGCCCGGCTGAGCTGCCCTCACCGCCTTGAGCTGACGGTAAAAGACCCGGATGGCGACAACGTTCGATGTCGCTTCGCCCGTCCCGACCGGGAGGAATGTCGCGACTGCAGGCAACACACGTTTATAGAAGTAGACGAGGTGAGTCCATCCTCCGGGACTCGGGAACTGAGGCCACGTTTACGCGAGTGAAAATTCTGGGGTTTTTTTTTTTTTACTTTTCTAAAAGTACCAACTTGGGACCCATTTTCAAAATGTTGCATAACAACAGTTTCTGAGCTCCAAATGTAATTTTAAAAAATATAATAAAACCCAAAATGTAACAACTGGTCAATAATGTAACAAGACTTAAAACTTAAAAACTTTTAATATTATAAGGCAAGCAAAATAGTTTTCCCTTATTAGTGTAATAATATTATTACATCATAAAGTGAGTCAATAATTTATAGTTTGAATTGAACTTGAGCTGCTTCAACTTGAATTATAAGTTTTAAAATAGTTTTTTTTTAATATGTATGACTGCTGTCGCCAAAGTCACTTATAGTCTTCAGTTTTCTATAATCTGTAATCTATTACTTCATTAAACAGTACAACATAATGTATAAGCATTAAACATATTAAGATTACAATTAAAGTTTTGTTCAATTTTTTGACATTATTGACCCGTTATTACATTTCGGGTTTTATTAACATGTATTTTATAACAATCCGGGTTGTTGTGACATTTTGGGTTGTTGCCAGATTTCAGACTCTAATTGGGCCTAAAAGTTATGAAACAAGTTAATTGTTAAGTTGAAAGCCGAAAGAAATTCTTTAATGTTTCAAAGTCTAATTCAGAAGACGTCAGCCGTCCCCAGACGTTCAGGTTTCTCTGCTACCTGCTGCGCCAATCGCAGACATTCATTCATTCATTACTCAAGCACGTTTGAAAACTTTCATAGATGTTGGATTTTCCCCTCGTCTATCAGGAAAGCTGCGTGCTGAGCGTCACGGGAGAAGCACCTGCAGGACAGCATTTCATCCACCTGATGGTGGAGGACTTCATTCCTTTTCCCAAAACAAGATATTTGGTGGACAACCCTCCTCTGAGCTCGGTCCCGCTGCACCTCTCCCTCACCGGCGAGTCTCATCTGTCAGAGGAGAAGCATTTTTAAACAGCTGATTTCGAATACTGAAATGTCTCTGTTGTCTCTTCCAGTGGAGGAGTCAGATACCGGCTGCAGCGCCGAGCCGCTGGCGTCAGAGGAAACCCCCGAAGATAAGTCTGTGATGTTTGTCCTGCCGTACCAGAAGGTCAAATTCACCGTCGTCTATACGTCCCAGCTGGAGAGGTGTGTCGGCTCGTGACGGCCATATTGAAAATTGGCTTTGACCATTTTCACATGTATCCAGCTCTGTTGTGTCGTTTTCAAAGTGTTGTGTAAACTTACACAACCCTGCGTGCAACTTTTAGTCTTCTAACTTCAAATTGCATGATTTCTACGACCTAATTTATCTAATTATTTAATCTAATTAATGCACAGATGGATGAAATACACCTAGATAAACCAGATAAGTTCATACTGAAGACAACTCTAACTGTCTTAATCTCAATTTTCACAATCAGGTGTCGTTATCCAATTAAACAGATCACATAAGTATTGTTTACATGAACGTAAAAGATCCGACCGTCTCAAAAACTGTTGCGGAATCAGTGTTTCCCTCCACATATTCAGTGTTTCAGAGGTGGCCGTGATCGGCTCTCCTGAGCTCTACAGGTTCGGCTTCACGTCGGTCGGCCCCTTCACGATTCTGACCATCGCCTGGGTCCGCGCTGAAAACACCACGCTCACCCAGCTGCTGCCCGTCTGCTTCGTAGCAAACACCCGGAGGTCAGTGCGGCCCTCGGCACCCCTGCAAGGACTGTTGTATATAACAAACTCAGTAACGTAGTGTAATACAATCTATTTATGTTCTTTATTTGACCTGTCCGCCAAGGAGGTTCTGTTTTTGCCAGGGTTTGTCTGTTTGTTAGCAGGATTACGCAAAAACTCCTGAGGGGATCTTCCTAAAATAAATCAGAAGATGTGTCTTGACCCAACTTAGATCCATTAAATGTTGAGAGTGATCCTGATAACCATCTGGATACAAACTAATATCAAAGATCCTGTTTTTTCCCTTTACTTATCATTGAGCCACTTTTCAAAACATCCTCTCTCTTGGAGATCATATCTGATTGACTTGTAAAAATCCAGTGATGTGTAGGATGGTCATATCTAGTAGGGTGCAACATTTCATCTGGATCAGAACCAGAATAAGGTCAGGAAACATTCTGGAAGTTAACATTGGAAACCCCATTTACCAGGTTCAAAAAATCATAACTCATTGAATTTTATTTCGATTTTCTTGAAACTTGAAATTTATATTTGGGGGATCATTGTCCTGAACTGTGCCACATTTCATCTGCATACGATCCAGATTAAGGATATGGCGGCACTTTAAAATTGGGATATTTTAACATTGAAAACGCCATTTGGCGGAGGTCTGCGATCTCAGAGTGCTTTTCTAGTTTAAATATGTAATCTTAACGAGACACATTTTATCAGCTGGACTTTATTGAATTGATTTCAGAGAAGAAGAAAAAATCCAGATTAAGTTGAATAACTGAAATGATAAACTGAATCATATCAGTACAAAACATATTTGTAATTGATACCCAATACTGGTATCGGTGCATCCTCACTTATTGTTTCCCTTCAGTCCTAACAGTCGTCCTATATTCCTATAATGTGTCAAAGATTTCAATAATTTCCAACGAGAAAAATAAAAACTCACTTTGCCTGGACTTTTATGAGTTTAACTTAAACACCGTATGTAGTGAAGGATACTCTGAAAATAAGATTACATTTCTGTGAACTGATCAAAGTGAAAAGATTTACTCAGTTGCAGTGTAATTAGTTTATTTGTGTCCTAAAGGTCTCTCTATTTATATCGTAAATAAATTTGGAACCATTCTTGTGCCGTATTGTTCAGTGTATCATCTTCTTCTCTCTTTTGTCACGCTGTCAATCAGATTAGCCTTTAACGAGCCGAGGGCCTTTTAAAAACACACAAAAGCCGACTGAGCTGCACTTCTTGTTTTTCCAGTTTGCAGTCGGAGCCTCGATGTGTTTGGTTATATCAACGTGAGTCTTCCTGCTTCCTGAAAACAACAAAACTCCACCAGTAAAGTATCGAAATAAAGAGTCTGTTCTTAAGATTTCTCTTTGTCTTTCAGGGGAATTGAGTGAACTACCTGCAGGAACAGGTCAAGAATTCACCATTTGTAAAAATGTTTTTGCGTCGGATTTTTCTGTGATCCGATCGCGTCAGCATGTCCGTGAGCACGAATATCCTGCTGCTGTCTGCAGAGCTGAAGTGCAACAACACAGAAATGAGTCTGCTGCTCCCGCTGGCCTCGCTCAGTAACATTAACCTGACGGAGCTGCAGCTCAACAGCCCCTCCTGCCCCGTCGTCTACAACAGCACGCACCTGATGGCGCGCATCTCTCTGAACGGCTGCGGCACAAAGACCGTGGTAAAGTACAGCCCGCCTCCGTCCGGCCCGCACTCTGTTGTACTTTTCAGCTGATTCACTCACACCAGTGGCGTTCGCTGCCATGCAAGGTGCTCAGTCCCTGGAAGCTATTTGGGGTGTAGCGTCTTGCTCAAGGACACTTTGACATGAAATGGGGAATCCAACCTGCACGGCCCACTGAACCATCCGAGCCACAGCCGCCCTGTTATGTGCATATAACAACCAATAATGTAGTGTAATAAAGCCCGTAACATAATAGTTTTGCCAATAGTGTAATAAGATATTTATGACATAAACATTAACAATGAGAGTTCAGGGACATTCGTGTGCACAGACGACCACGTTAGATTGTTATTACAGTGACTGTCAACTATAAAACTTCCACCTGGACTCATTCCCCCACTTCAAATCACAACTGCAAACACATCAGTTCTAAACTGCGTATTCACTCTGATGACAATTGATCCGACTGTTGTATTGTCTCTTGTATTTTTGACTGCGTTTAATGCACTATATTAACAGATTGTACGATGTCCTTGACTGCCAAGAAAGGTGCCTTGAAGTAAAATGTATTATTTTTTATTATCATTATTAATATGAACTGGGAGTCACGACACTCTGGAGGCCAACGACGCTTTTATTGTGGAGCGACTTCCACATGTGCAGAAGAACTATTTACTATGTTATTTACTATACTATACTATTTATTTACACGTGCAGTAGCAGCGTTTCTACCATCTACACGGAGATGGAGCATTTTCAGAAAGTTGCATTTCCACCCGTTTCCACCGTGTTCCACCTTTGAGCTGTTTTTTAAAAAAAATTGCGTTCTCAGTGGCTCTGAGGACCCAAATGCAAAAAAAAAGTTTTTCCATTGTCATGTTTGTAAAGAGGTTCTAAACCGGTCTTAAACTGAGGACCTTCTTCCTGGCGATGCAAACGACGACACAACTCCAGCTTAAACACTTAAAATTCTTAGCAAGAAGGCCTCTGATTTACAAAAAGATGCCTCGAAAAGTTACTTTTTTATATCCAACTGCCACAAGTGTCATAATTTAACAGCTAATTGTCACATTTTAGGAGCTGTAAGTGAGAATCTCCTCCGAGGGCCAGTGCACCCCTTCTGTTTACCATCCATCACGTCCTGTATGACAGTGATATTAGCCTCCGCTAACATCGCCGTCACATGACCGTGACTTTTACTGCTCCACTAATTCCTCTGCAGAGTATTTGCTGCTGCACTTATGGGAATGAAGCATTACGCTCATGAACACGGTTTAACTTCTCGTCTCTGCTGACCTCAGGTGGTCGGGCTTCGTCTTGCATTCGATAGTTTCCAGGAGGCTGACGGCAGTGTGTGTGTGTGTGGTTACATCTACAAAAAACAACAACAACAACGAAAAACAAACACATTTCTAATTGCAATTGACGTGAAACAGGGATGCAAGGAAGTTTATTAGGCTGGAGTTGTACACGTTTGTGCTGACGAGGCCTTAACGTGAGGTATCACTGATTAACAATCATGTTCTTCCAGCCACTGTGTGACATTCGTCTCCCTCGTTCAGACAAATTATTACCACAGGGTGGGATCAGATTTATCTGATTAAAGCTGCTGAGCCTGCACATTTCAAAAAGAAAAAAAAAACAAAAACCCACATCGAATCACAATATTCAGACATTTAATTAAGCTCAGCTGTCACCTCCCACATGCTGAGAGTGAAACTCATCCAGTTTACTTGAAACTCACACTGCACCATAAATTTCCCCTAATGTGAAGTTGTAAATGTGTTTCGAAAATATTTATTGTCATGACGTTAATGCTGTGTTTGTTGGTTTCATCTCACATAAAGTATAGAGATAAAACACTGTCTGTAACTTCATAGGTTTAATGTTTAAGCCTACAACATGCAGATTTATAAGAGAGTATAATACTTCATCTTCTAATGCAAAATAGGTGACAGTCGATCCATGTTGAGGTGGAGTCCGGCCGGGTTCTTTGACTATACTGTTTCCTCTCGCACGGGGATGTGAAACATAAGGCCCATGGGCCAAAACCGGCCAGCAAAAGACAATCTGTAACACCAAACCACCAAAAAATGTTAAACATTTCCAAGAAAACATTGAGGGTTTTTTTTTTTTAGGAAATTTCTAGAGACCAGCAGAGAACACGACACTGAGACCCGAGCGGAGATATCAATGTGGCTGCCATGATAGCCAGCACACTAGCATTAGTCTCAAAGTCATTCTCTCAGGGTGCGTTTGTAAAAACATGCATAATGCAACAGCTATAGGAGAAGTTTATTTTGACATTTCACCGTATTTTGCATCATTAAAATTGGCTTTATGTTGAAATTTTTTGTAGCACTTGCTTGATTTCAGATGTTTTTTTTTGTCCAAACCAATGTGGATGTTAAGAGTTCATGCATCCATAATACACCTATCTTTATGTGTTTTCTTTTTTTTTCCCCAGCACGCTGGTACAGATCTGGTTTACACCAACACACTGCGAAGTGTGCGTCCCTACACCGTGGTCAACCGCGTGCCCTCCCTCGTCTTCCCGCTGGCCTGTCGGATCCCTGCAGTCCAGGCCCAGGGGCCCCACTATGCCGTGGACATCCCCACTGAGAGGGAAACCTTCGGTGATTTCAGGTTTTGGATGGAATTTCATCTCCCAGGAGAGGGGCCCGTGGCACAGTTCACCCAGACACCCAACTTCCGTCCAAACCCCTTCGTTGAAAATCGAGCCCGAAGAGAGGCGGAGTCAGAGAGGGGGGTCGCTGCCGTCCTCCACACACCCAACAACTCCGACTCCAGAGGCATGGTCGGGGTCAACAGGGACCGGTTCGACGTGCTGGACCTCCACGTGATGTCCGACTGCAATGTAGAGAGAGTCGAACTGATAGTGAGCAGCTGCGTTGAGTCCGAGACGGAAGATATTCAGACGAGCCAGCGGTTTCTTGACAAAGGGTGAGTCGCTATTCACCTTTTGAAGACGTGAATGTGATTATTTTTGTTGATTGACGCTATGTATGAGATGTTCCTGTGAATATGTCAATTCAGTTATTTTCTCTCCTTCATCGCTCAGGTGTCTGATGTCCGAAGACTTCTTGGAAATTGCTGTTTCACAAAGCAATATCAGAGTCTACCGCCTTGATTTGAACAAAATAGCAGTCAATGGAACAAGGGTTTGTTTCATATGTGTATATTTGAAAGCCCTGAAACATAAATTTTATACTTGTCTATTCTGAGGCAATGTTTACATCACAACGTTTTCAGGTTGAAATTTTTTTTTGTTCCACCTTGAAGACAGTTTCAATGATTTTGAGCACTGTTGTTTTGTAAACAGACACCCAAAACACAATGAAAGTTTTGTCTTTACTTGAAAATGTTGTATAAACAGGGCCTGAGTGTAAACACAGAACCCAGATGACTCAACACACCATCTGGTGGTACAAAGTGGTATTACAAAACCAATCAGGCTGTAGCAAGCTGTTGAACTTGTTAACATTGTAAGATTTCTCTGCAACATTCTGATAATTAGATGTTGTATGTTGTCCTTTATTGATTCAAGTTCTTTTGAATTTTATCGCGCTGATACGCTTTAACCGGTCAATGTCACATTTCATGTCCACAGATGTACGTGCAGTGTGTCGTCAACCTGTGCATCCCCACCTTTCCTTCGGATGAGTGCCCTGATCTGTGCCAGGGCGCAGACGTTCAGACCACCGTGGTTAACAATGTGTTCACAGCCAGCTACACCGTCCGGTCAGGGCCCGTTAGCCTTGTGCGCACCAGTACGGCCGCGCCCACTACAAGCACAACAACCACCACAAGCACAACAACCACCACAAGCACAACAACCACCACAGCCAGACCCGACCCCCAAGGTTCACATGGTAAGACCTTACTAGGTAAACCTTTACACACACTTACTGAATCTATCTGGTGCAGTTGTTGACAACAAAAAGATTAAATATGGCTCCATGCATGCAAAATAGCCACTCATTGGGTAGGAGTGGTGGCGATAGTGATTTCTATCTTTGGTTTCAGCATCATCATAACACACAGATACAGACTAGGAAAGACAGCTAGAAAGATAGCAATTCTTACAAACTATAAAACATATTCAACATACTGAAAGCCATACAGAAAATATACAAAAGACTGGGCCACTAATGAAATTAAGACAAAAGGAGCCATTCATGCCAATTGTTGGAAGGTTATTAATTTGCATTATTTAGGCACTTTGTATATGGTGTCTGTAGAGGGCGTAGGTGAGAGGAAGAGGAAGGTACAGGTAGTGGGGGAGGGCACACGGTTTTCACCACTATCACCAGATCTGAAAACAATTTTCTTTTTCAATATGTTGCCGTGTCGACGCAAAACTTTTCTGAGACAAAAACGTGTGAATGTGAGTGTATCCTGAATTAGACAGTGGCGTGAAAATAAAAATAAAGATTGCTTCAAAACTCCACTAAAAAAATTACAAGAAATAAGGCATGCTTGGAAAAAAAAAAAAGTACCACCCCACAAAACCAACGTGCAGCCCATTATCACTTTAATTTATTTTTACACATTATGTTTGTCTTTTTAAAACTGGTATTTCATGGAGACGACAATGGGCAGAATACATGTGATAGATGTTTCGGTGCCAGCGCACAAAACAGCAGCTGTTTGGATAATTAAACCATTAACTACCAGGCAAATTCAACTTTTTGGAGCCTTTAGATTTTCCATTTTTTTTGGAGGAAATCACTGAGCTCATAATAATCTGTATGATATTATTCACAAACTGCATTAAAGTCAACAGGCACTGAAACACTGAACTGCTTTGGGCCCTGCAGCTGCACCGAGCCTCTAATATGAGCCAATTTAATGTGAATTTTATTGTCATTTTTTATTATACCCATGAAGATTTTTTTAAAATATTGCTCTGTGGTTATGCATATTACCCTCTCTTGATGATATTTGCCTTGAGTAAACTATAAATGTGTTTTGTTTGTTGTTTTTTGAAACCTGTAATCGTCCCTTCTCCTGCAGCGACTAAACAGACGTCATCCATGACGACAGGGTTCATTGGGACCATTATCGGCGTATTTCTCCATCGAATTTATTGAACTTTCACCTGGAAAATGACGACCCAGAATGTGAAGGACAGCATATATGTTTGTAAATTGCACTCATGAAATGTGACACAATTGCACACGTTTTTTTTTTTTTTTTTTTTTTTAAGCTATTAAAATATAAAAAATCTGACCCATCTCCTTAACTGAAAAAGAAGAGAAAATATTGAAATGTTGACTGGTTTATATGCAATACCTTTAACAACAGCATCCACTCTCACCTGCTGAGATGGAAATTGAAAAAAACAGCCCTGAGAAGCAGCTTTGAAATCAAATATTCTCTCTAAAATAAAGCGTCACTTTTTATTTGCTCTCATTAAATCAAACAGCCTGAAAAATGTTGCATGTTATTTTTATCTTTTGCCTCATTTTCTCACAGTGCGCAGTTGACTTAAACAATTATATGCTAAATTTGTTGAAATGTACTTGTGCCTTAACATCTAGAAATAGATGCATTTATCTCTGCTAATAAACATTTTCATGTAACAGGTTCTCTGTGTTCTTTATGAGGTATTATGAGACCAAAAACCATGCTGAAGTTGTATCAAGTTCTTCTTCGATCATCCAACTTAAATTTGAGCTTCAAAAGCTTGAAAAGGTCTGTGCATATTAGTACTTATCTGAATGTTTCGTATTGTTGCTCACAGTTTAGTTGCCTTTGAGATGTAAGCTACTTCCAGTCTGAGTTGGGACTATTCTAAACTTTTGTTTTGTGTCCACATCATTTTGGTCGCTTGTCTTTCTGGCTGTAGAGCCTAAACCAGAAGCTCTGGTCAGCGGTTCTGCAACCTCACTTTAGGTGCTTATGTCGAGTAAGAATACTTAGTCTGAGTGTGTTTGCTGCTGCTCTGCAAAAAATCTGCTTCATTCCTGCAGAGCCTTGCTCCCTGCTCAGCTTTACATCTTCAGAGACTAAAATGATACGTTTGCATGATCTTCCTCATTTTCAGTCTGTCGTTTCTGGGGTGGCCACAATAAGTCTTGTGATCAGCATTATTGATCCGGTGCAGGTCTCCCACCATATGGCCTTTCAGATGCAACCTCAGCTGAGAGGTTAGACCCTCATGAGAGAGGTTACATTTACCCTGATGACGTGTCGCTGCAGTTGGAGCTGGGGAATCAAACTTTCAACTTTCTGATTGAAAGTCGACCACTCTTCAAAAAAAAAATTTCCAGGGTCCAAAAGTTTAAAAGACAATAAATATTTGATGATGCAATATACTTCTGTGTTGACTGTATTTCCCATGTTGGATGAAAGTTTTATCTGAAGCATTGTGTAATTACAGTTAACGATTTCAAAAAGGATAAAAATGACTGGATATAATATCCTATGTTGTGACGTGTTACAGTAACCGTGCAGAACCAGCAGATCACCCGGGACTTGTCATGTACACACACACCAAACACACTCCTTTCACCACACTCACACTCGCTTCCTGCACTGTATTTGTTTTCATTCTGGGCGATTGGCCAATCCGGTGCCAGCTGGGAGGAAACGGACCCGCCCCCTCCGGCGAAGCCACGCCTCTATGTTCAAGGAACACCGCTCCATACATACACTGTTGTTAGCGACGTAGCCTCTACGGTCAGCTTCTTCTTCTTTTTACATTTACACCCGCGACCACTTTTTTCCCCCATCTTCACTTTCTGTCGCCGCCGGTTGAATGAACGAGTAGCAGCCCCGCGGTCAGGACCCGTTGCGCCGGTGCGTCCCGTTGTTGCTGGTGGCGGTCGCCGGAGGTAAGTTAAAACTAGTGCTAGCCCGCTAGCCGCTGTAGGAGATCGCTTGTTGTGCTAAACCATAGCATTTTAGCCCGCCGCTTAACCTCACTTGACGGAACGCCCGGCGAGCAAGCACCGTCTGCTGATTTCGGTCTGAATGCAGCGTGTCGGCGGGTTCTCGTCCTCCCGACAAAATAACTCAAGTCAGCTGCGGCTATGCTAGCTCGGCAAGTGAGGTCGTCGGCTAGCAACCTCAGAGGGGCGAACCACGCTGAAGTTCGCCTCCGCTTCGTAGCTTCCGCTCCAGAGTGTGGACGTAAAGTACAGTATCAAGCAACACAGTATTTCCCCAAGTAACTTTGTAAACTCGCGTTAAGACACTTAAATACGAGCTCTAAACTTTCCAAAGCACAATTTATCCTGTAGACCCGCTTCCACTGATTAAATATGTTCTCGTTGCTTATTTTTCACATGTAGCTCATATTTAACTATTAAAAAGTAGGATGTTTTCGTGATTTCACGTGAGAAATTATGTTTTGCTGATATTCCACGCGTTATCAAGCCAAGAATCGACTCATTAAGGTGATGTTGTGTGATCTCACTCGTGAACAATACATCCTAGTCTAATTTCCACCAGTACAGGGATTGCTGGTAATGTGCAGTTAGCTTTCAGATAACTGTATTGTTCATCACTAACGTTGAGCTGCTTCTGAAGCGCTTGAAAACATAAAAATCTGTCGTGGTTCGCAGTAAAGTAAAATGTTCCCTTAACGTCGAATCGGAAGCTAACTTCAGCTTCGGAAGTGGCGACCATGAATTAGCTTTGAGGCTAACGTTGTGTATTTTTCTACTGACAAGTTTGCTTTCAATGCATCAGAATTCACCGCATGATTCGGGTGTGATTGGAGACCTGCGTTACTGGCCGATTAGCGATTTGTGTGACGAAAATGTGAATTCTTTATTGTCGGAACTTCTCGCTGAACTTGACGTCGTTGCTGCTGCTAGCCGTGTGACCTGCTAGCATGCTAGCGGCTAACCGCATCTCATGTTTTAAATTTCATCGGCGGCCAAACAAACTGACTCCCGACGACACAATCGTGCCGGGTGTCATAGAAGCTCCAATGCCCGGCTGTGTTGTCAGCTGCGATTAAGCATGGCCGCTCTCTTTCCTTCGAGGGGAACGTCAGGCGTGTTGAGCTCAGCTGATGTTTCAGCCAGCAAGAGTCCCGTTCGCTCTCAGCGAGACCCCGGCACCCCCCGAGAGTCCGCCTCGCCACTGACATTCAGCCGGCGTGGAGCTGATCTCAACCCGCCGGGAGTGAAGGGGGTCAGCCGTCAGACGAGTGAAAGCGGTCAGCTCACCGACGGACGGGTCGCGGTAAGCTCGGTGTTTGGCAGAGCGAGGGGGGAGGGGATGAGGCAGAGGCAGGGCTACAGCGAGCGACAGAGAGAGAGAGAGAGACAGCGCCTACATGCCTGTACAAAACGCTGTCTGGCTGCTAAATGTCAGCCTGCTTTCTGCGCTACTCGACAAATATCGGCGCCTTTTTACTGTCGGCCGCGGGTTTTTGACGCTGGATGTGCGGACAGACACGATGCGGGCGACCGAAGACCGAGAGCTCGGCCGCCGAGTGTTCCCAGCCTGGTGGTGCAGGGCAGTGAGGCACAATGTCTGCTGTCCACTGACCGAAGGCAATGACGTCCTCGTGCGGCCAGGGAGCGTCTACAAATTACCGCTCTCTCCTCAAGCACGTGCGCTGTGCGGGGGAACGCGGGGTTTTTCAAACGACAAGCTGCTAGCCACGTTTACACAAAGCCTGGTATTTACAAAAACGGATAATTCCCTCTCTATGAAAAAAAAACAAATAATAAAGTTGTTGACACCTGATCCAAAATAATAATTTACATAAACGCATAAAGACCTTTTTGGAGCTACTGTGGGCATGCTAAACCTATAGGTGGCAGTGTGCATAAGTCCTGTAAAACTCCTGTAAAACTCCTATGCTTGTCAACACAGGAGAGCATTTGTGATTGTAAATACAAACAAGCCAAAAGCATTTGCACAGGTCACACATATACGACGCAGAGTATTTTTCCTGAATGGAGGATAAACACTAGAATCCCCCTGCTTGAGCTCGCTCTTGTGCAAATAAACAAGTGCCATCTATAGAAGAGGATCTTCAAATGTTTTTTTTGTGTTTGGCAGCTCGTTCGCACAAAAAATATGTGTGTGTGTGGTTTTATTACAAAAAGCAATCACACCACCCACTACATTGAAAACTACATAGTTTCAGTATAAACGAACTAGAAAACTAGAACGAGAAACATACAGAAAATAAAACAAGAAAAGAAGCGTTTTCACTTTGAGCGTTATCGTGTTCCAAACTAACCAGTCTCCATGTGTACACAATGAAAACACCACTTTTCTAAATTGCAGAGTGCTTCAAATCAACAATAGGGTTTGTTTGTAACCCAGTTTTAGAATACTGTGAAAAGACGTGGAGCTTTTAAATTATGGATTACTGTAACTTTTCATGATTGTCTTTACAGGAAAAAAATGCATATGCTTCCATACTTTTGTAGGTTTTCAAATGTTTACAATCTCTAGATATTTCAGCATGTGGCGTAGTGGAATATTTTTTTCCTGCTTCGAGTGGCGCAGGAAAGTTGTCATATTGGTACTATTTGGAGACGGTCCCTAACCAGCTGCCACAGCCACTCTGCCTAGTGAAAATCTATTTAAAGACTTCATGAAAAATCATTTAGTTAAGCACTTTGCTTCAAATCTACTTCTTTTTTTTTTAATCCAGCATGTTATTTTTTTCCCCTAATACTCTAAATTTTCTTGATGTTGATTATTTTCATTAAAAGGTTAAGTTGCAGCCTAAAAAGAGGAAGACCTTTTCCATCCAGATCACATCATCTGACTTTAGGCTTGTAAATCTGTTTAAAGAGATATATTTATATCATCTCTACACACTGGTTCTTATTGATTGTTTCAGTTTTTGGCTCAGCGGTGTGTGTCTAGGTATTATTTGAACGGTGAATTATTAATGCTCCATAATTTAACTGCAGTTTACTCCTTCCCATCAGCGAATCAACATTTCACTGTAGTGACAATGAAGATGTTGATGTTTTTGTGTTATTTTAATCATGTAAGTTGTGTGACACGCTATCTTATGACAGTTAAAATCAACTATGCAAGATCCTTTTTCATAAAGATTAGAATCACAAGATTACCGTAATTCCCGCACTATAGATCGCACTTGAAAATTAGCCGGGCTTGCAAAGTTTAGAAAGACAAAAAAAAAAGTACATATATAAGCTGTACTAGACTACAAGCTCCAGGTGCACAGCGCTGTGTGAGTGTGCGTGCGGGCAGCTGTGGCCGACGTGTGTGCGAGAGCAGCTGCTGCTGTAGCTTGTGTGTTTGTGTGTGTGTGTGTGTGTGTGTGTGTGTGTGTGTAGCTTTACACCCCATTCAAGGCCTTCATGAAGAGCAGAAATGTCACTTTTAGGGCAAGATTGGAGAAGCAGAAGGGCTCAAAACAGCAAGTGTCTACAAGCGGAAATATAAGGTGGCCACATGAAGCCCATTACCGTAAAATACATATATAAGGGGCACCGTATTGTAAGCTACCGCCGGATCAGAGGGCTTGAAAAAAACTGCAACTTATAGTCCAGCAATTACGGTATTTGTTTGGTTTTCCTCGCCATAATCCTTTTTTGCGACTGACTGTTAATCGTCCATTTTTTGTTTCCACTCCAGCTATGTTTATACAATGAAGAGACGTGCGGAGGACCAGGAACCGATACTCACGCCACAGCAGCAGCAGCCACGTCGTCCCCCAGTTCAAGGAATTGCAGAAAGCTTCCAGCACCGGGCCCTCGCCCCGGCTCCAACTGTGGTGGAGACAGCTGCAGACAACATGCAGCCCTCAACCGGCATCCAGTATTCTCTACCCCAGGCTTACCAGGTACCACGTTTAACCAGTCAGGGCATGTTTATTCACATCTTTTTATTCTGAGTCTTGAATTTATTATGTAATTCTTCCGTTTAGGTGTCGGCCATGCCCCAGAGCACAAGTGGACACGCACACAACAGTACTGCCCCTCATGTTGGTCCTCACCCACACAACCTCACAGTGCAGGCCCAGAGCCCCGCGGTGGTCCAAGGACACGTTCATCCGCCGGCACCCATGACTTCAACCCAGGGGCAGCAGCAGTTTCAGCGACTGAAGGTATCTGTGCATTATCGGGTTTTTTTGGCCAACGTGTCCTCCAAGATAGAATCGTAGACAAAAGATCAGCTTCACATTACAGCAAGAGCTTAAATATTTTATCAACAAGCATTTAGAGATTCACCGATTTCGATTGCAGTATGGAGTCCGACACTGCACAGCGTACTCATAAAATATCCCCTGGCGGGTATTGCGTGGCGCCATTCTTCAGCAACTTGTAGCAAAGAGAGGATGAGTGAGTGGATCTGGGAGGATTTTACTTCAAGCTGTGCTCCACGCTCACACACCGGCAATGCTACATGCTAAACATGATAAAAGTCTCCCTGATAGACTCAATACCAGCGAACTGGAGCGTGTGGTGGCACACAGTGAGCTTGGTCCCTCAGTCGACAGTCCACGTTGCAAAGAGCCGTGCGTAGATAGACACGACGCACTAGCAGGACGCAGTAGTATCCTAGAGCCTTCAAGACTAGTGAGGCTACACTGAGGTGGCAATTCTTAGCCTTTGCACATCATTTGCATATAGAATCTGAAATAATCTTGGCATTTACTTAAGTACTCGTATCGGTACTCAATATCGGCATATAGCTCAAGGTAAGGATTTGCATTCGTCATTAAAAGAAGTGGCATCAGTGCATCCCAACTTAGGGTATATGATTTTTTGCAGGCAATGAGATAGTTCAGTGATACATCACCGCGGCGAATGAATCTCTGCTGTGTCCCATTCAGTTATAGGTGGGATGTCCCCACTGTGTTAGACTTCTTCTCTTAATAATCTTTTTTGCATTTATAGGTTGAAGATGCCTTGTCGTATCTGGATCAGGTGAAACTGCAGTTCGGGAATCAGCCACAAGTTTATAATGATTTCCTTGATATTATGAAAGAGTTCAAATCCCAGAGGTAAGTTTTAATTTATATTTATAATCTGTATCTGTGGATCCGGTAGATGAAAATACCAGACCACTCAAGTGTAGTCACTTGTTGTGTTCCTACAGCATAGACACTCCCGGAGTCATCAACCGCGTGTCTCAGCTGTTCAAGGGCCACCCAGACCTCATCATGGGTTTTAACACTTTCCTGCCGCCCGGATACAAGATCGAGGTTCAGACCAACGACCTGGTCAACGTGACCACGCCGGGTCAGATCCACTACATCACCCCACACGGTATTTCAGTTCAGAATATTCCTGCCAGCGGTCCGCCCAGCCAACCTGCAAGCCATCACCAGCACCAGAGTCAGAGCCAGAGTCAGCCACAGTTGGCGTCGCACAGCTCC
>OMNM01008690.1:10800-40449 GCA_900302745.1 Parablennius parvicornis | reverse complement strand
TGCAGTGTTTTAATAAGGTGATCCAGGGAGCCACGGTGGCTGCCGAGGTGAAGTTTGTCTCCCTTGAGATGGCTTGTCACATCTCATGTGTGTGCATATGTATGTGTGTGTGTGTGTGTGTGTGTGTGTGTGTGTGTGTGTGTGTGTGTGTGTGTGTGTGTGTGGGTGTGTTTTGGACTGGGAGGACTTTTCGACTTCAGAGTGCTCCACGTCTATCAAGCTTGATCTCAGAGGTGAAATCATGTTTGTGAATGACACCGACCTTCTGCTGAGCGAACTCTAATGCAATGAAAGCAAAAACTCTGGCAGCTGTTGAAGGGGGCTCGGAGTGAGGTATAGAGTCTTAAAAAACAGGACTGAGGGATTTTATAGACTTTGGACTCTTTTGTTGCAAAGCTTTTATTTGGACTGAAGTCACACACCGCCTCTTTATGTGCACCAGTAAGTTTTTTCAGTCACGTTTTCCTTTTTTCCAACATTAAGAAATAACTCTATCAGGGAAGTGTTGGTAACTTCTGTATTCTTTTGTGAGTGTGTCTCTTGACGTGTTCAAGAGACAAAAGACTTAATGACAAAGACTAAAGACAGAATGTTCATAGTGTCATAGTGTATTTCAGTAATAAAACATCTTACTGTGGAACAGTAGCCCTCTATAGAGTATAGTGATAATAGTACAGCAAATTATTCTGACTATTGGAGAAAAAAAGTCCCATTTGGACATAATTTAATCTAATAATTTAATATATATTGTACATTACAAATGTCATATAATTGATTTGACAAATCAGGGATAAAAAGATAATGTCAAGTGCCCTATAAAGATTGAGTTACTACCATGTGACAAAACAGTCAGAATATACGGTAAATACCTTTAACATTCACCATATTTTGTGGATCACAAGTTGCACATATTTCAGTTGACATTAGCTGCTCATGTGACTTATTTTACGATGTCAAAATATACAACATTTATAATCACTGGATGGTATCATAGGACTAAATAATGCTGCCAGAGTACTACAGAAAAATGTAAAAGTTTACTCCCATGTTTGAATCTATCTATCCATCCATCTTCCTTCCCGCTTTGTCTGTTTGGGGTCGAGGTTTGAATCTAAACATTTGAAAATGTGCAGAAGAAAACAGAAAGCAAATGACTTTGTATGGTGGAAAAGCCTTTATACATTATTATTGTCTATAAAAGATGAATGTTAATAATGCATGGGGTTTTAATAGCACTTTTCTGGACACTCACAGACCATTTTGTACCGTTAGGTAGTTTTGAGTTTTGGAGTCTCCACTGATTGAACCAAAATTGATTTGTTTAGCTGATTTTATGTGCATCCACTGCAGAGAATTAAATAATTCTTTAACACAGGTTAGATAATAGTTTAAAGTTCCGACTGTGTCTCCTGCAATGGTTTTATACTCACGTCCTTGTTTCAGCCAATGACTCTTCCATAGTTCACTGATGACATGAAGACAAATTAAGGTGCAGCAGCTGTAAACTTTCTATCACGCGTGTGTTGTGATGCAGCATGTGAAGCGGCACAGTGATTCCGATGCTCCAAATGGTTGTGCATTGACAAACATAAAACACTGGAGTGGATATACTGGCTGCCTCCACACATTTATCATTGAAGTGTAAAACAAGAAAGAGACGTGTGAAACATGCCATTAAAGTTAGTGATATGCAAATAATGAGAGTGTAATGTGAAAATGTTTAGAAGCTAATCGACTTGTAAGATGCCAAAGCATTGCAATTATCGTTTTGTTGATACGGGTCAGCGGGGTGAGGAAGTGATTATGGCTCACATGGGTGGAAACATTCCTGCCTCCTACCTCTGGAGATATCTGCAAATGCCCACATATTTCGGGGGTAATGGTCCTAAGTATGGACCCACGCAGAGGGTGATAGCCACTTGTGAGGAATGTACCGTGTATTTTACTTGTAGTTTCCAACTTTTAAAAGCACTCAGAAAAGCCTTGAGCAGGTCACGTTACCAGTGTGTCGATAACATCAACAGCTGATGGCGTTCATCCTGGGAGACTTGGTTTGTGGAGCTTGTTGGAGGAGTGGCCAGCACTGCTGACTGCACAATATCAGCTAAAAATGCAATATGGGATAATATCAGTGAGTCTTGTGACGTATCAGGATCCATGTAAAATACAGGATACAGGCTCAGGGCTAATATGGGAGGTAGTGTGTCATCTGGATTATGACACATTCACACATGTTGATATTTTTGAGATTTGTGCGTATAACAACAATAATCTTTAACTTCTTGGAACCCATTTTAATTACCAAGTTTTCATTTGCCCCCAGTAGCATGTAGGCTTTTGTCATTTTTTTGGTAATTTTTTATACATTTCTGAGTGGAGCTCTATTTGATTATGTTGACATACAGAGCACAGATACAGGCAAAGTCAAGATACTGAGTCGCTCTACTGCTGCAGGTTTAACTCCGACTTCAGCCCTGTTTTGTATTTCTGTATTTTTGGCATCATTCTAGGAGGAAACACTTCTCGCCAAATAACTCCATGACTGCAGTAAGTCAGTAGTAGTTTGTTTTCAGCTGTACATCAGCTTTTCACATCAGTCTGTTCAACCTAATGGCCATGTTCTCCCTGAACAGAACTAATCAGAACAAACTATTCAAAGATTTAATCCGTGAAGTCCTGCTTAGACTACTTGGACCGAATAAAGCTCAGAAACAAGAGTCTTTCCTATCTACTTTACAGGTTGTGTTACATGTCGGGGTTCAGGGTTCTACGGGCTCACGGCAACATTCATCTGTTGGGAGACTTTGTTAACACTGCGGGGCAAAGGAACCCAATTCTGATCATTTTCTCATAATCGACTCATATCCGACCGTTGTTGTGGCCGTGTGAAAGCTCCGATTGTGATTTTTTTCCCACCAGACCCAGGCCATGATCATGTGTGGCACCACGTCAGATATTTTTCTGAATGCGACTGCTTTATCATTGACGTGTGACTAACCTCACTGATAAGCGCTGGAGGAAGCGGCTCTGCCACAATAAAAGTCGTGCTGTCTTTTTTCATCATTCTGCTTCTTCTTCTTTCCTCCTCACATCGTCTAGATTTTGTCGGCTCGTATTTAACAACCAGTTGAAAATGAATCTACGCTTGCTGACTAGCATTCTCTTACCTTTTAACTTTATTCATTTTGTGCATTTGTGCGTTTATCGTGTTCTGTATTGCAAATATAATAGTTTTATATTTTTAACATGATTGCTACACAGGCTGAGATTTGTTCTGGTTTTTATTAAGGTGTGTGGGTTTTACCTTGTTTGTGCTGAAATATTGAGTCACATCTGGCAACCCTGGTGCTGACCGGCGTACCATGCCTAAATAGCGTGCTCGGCGTGACTGCATGTTGTCTTCTGCACTCCGGGGCCCGTAAACATCCGGTCCAATCACGTTCACACGGCAGGTCACGTTTTAAATGATCACACAGAAAAATTGGAATTGCGCATCCAGACCTGCGGTGTGAACGTAGCCTCAGTCTCCTGGTAGAAGACAGTTACTCATGTTGCAAAGTCTTTGTAAACGAGTCTTCCAGAACAGTCCAGACGATGTAGAGTCGATCCAGTAATGGCACCAGGCCGTTGGATTCATTAAACATTAATTGAGTCAGCCCACAGTGTAAAGTATGCTGAAGACCTTTTGGCAACTTTTTGTGTTTTGGCTGCTTCGTTGATGAGTTCGATCGTCCTGTGCTCAGACTGACGGACTACGAACTTAACATCGATACCTTCAAGTAATCTAGTAGTTTCCAACCAGTTTTCCTATTGCTGTGACCCAAAATGGCCTTTTAGAGAAAGTGCAGACCCTCTGACCTCTGAGGCACCAAAACATCACAGTGGCGGATACGTCCAAGAACACGAGTCCATATAAGAAAGTAAAAGGTTCAGTTTCCTTTGACATGAACAGACAAAGCTTGTGGAGCCCTCACGGTCTTTAACTCTACTCTGACGGAGTCCATCTGTTGGAAATGTGACGCTAACACAGTCACTTCTCCTCTGGCCTGTCAGGGAACTTGCTTCATCATTGTCTGGATTCTTCTGATGTTCTAATTAATTCTGCTTTTTCATCCATACTCTTCTGCCTGCTACCTTAACAGCCCACTCATGGATCATGCAAGATTACCTAATGCTATACAACATAATCCTGTGACTGATATATTTATAGATTATGTGCAAGGATTTGAACGCAGCAGTGGAGAATATTTCTGTAGCTCTGCCACATGCGCCGGGAACATTTCTCTCGAATCTCGGAGGTGCCAGATGGCAGTAACTCAGCCTCATCATACTGTAATTGGGTAGAAACCACAAGGAAAGCGATGCACTCTCGCTTGGTAAGACCTTGACAGGCATTTTAAAGGGAGAATTGTTTTTCTAATCGCCACTTCTTGAAGTGCTGGCTGACTTAAAGATAGAAAAAAGAAAACGGATTACAAACATTCAAATGTTTAAACATTGTGCTATTAGAGGCGTCGTTTACCCCGGCTGCGTTGTGTCATTGTCTCACTCCACAAAAATCCTAATCCTCGTTAAGATACTGTGACTTTGCACACTTAGTTTTCCTTCAGTTTTACTTATCTACCTTTAAGCTGTAATTGCCTTGGTGTTTGCGTGGCTCTCTCCAGGAATCACGTCTCCAGATTGACAGTAATACACACACCTCCAAACAACGCAGCTCTCCACTCAGCTCTCGAGCAGCTGCTAATCCTGAAGACTCACATGGTTACAAGGCAGGACGCCACGGCGCTGCACTGATAGTTGCGAGGAATACATCACTACCCTGAGGTGGAAGAAAAAATGATGTTGATATAGATGCCATTAAATACATGGAATTTTTGGCTTTATTAAAAAAACAAAAGAAAAAAAAAACGATATAATATCAACATTTTGCAAAACATCTTCCTATACTTATGTATACGAGGTGCAGACGCTCCTCTCTGTGTAGGAGAGGAGGAGATTCAGCGGGAGCTGGAAAATGGCTGCTGTTTGGAATAAGACCGTTTTGCAAGCTGTGTCGTAGAGAATGGAGACACGCGGCTTTACTTGGACAAACGAATGAGCCGCGGCCGCAACTTCCATGTTGATCCTGCGGCTGCTATTACATAATGACGTTACATACCTGCGTCGCTCACAACCCCGCCCACATTTTAACAGTGCTCACTGTGGTAGGACTGCACCGCCCCGGCCCGCTGCGTTCCAGTACGTACTGTGTTTCATCTTTAGTGACATTAAATATTGACACATGGTTAGTGAAAAAGGAAAGAAGCTCCAGCAGTCTAACCTCTGGCAGCTCACTAGTCAGCTCGTGTCAGAAATACCAGCAGGGCACCAGTGTGGGCCTGCAGCTCACTGCAGGACCTGTGTCATCAAAGTTCAGAGGGCTGCAACTGACACGCTCTGCTCGGGCTCGGACCCTGAAAATAAACAAACACTGTTATTTCTTGGGAAAAAACTCTAAAGTACAAATAAACATCATATAACACATGAGTGTTTGAGTGTTTGAACGCTGTGCAGCAGGCAGATCTCCATGATCTGGTTCCACAAATGGATGTGGTGCTATTTTCCATATTATAATTTTTTGGATTTTGATTCTTAAAGCAAATCAAAAAAAATATTGTCTTTCAATAGTGGAATTTATTAAATGGATGAAATCCTAACCAGAGTGGTGAGACATACAGTCAATACAGTTTGCTTAGAATTGAAGTTAACAATATGATTTGAAAATCCATTTGCTAAACAACAGTCATTTTCTTTATTTTTTTTTCTTGTAGAAAATGTTTTTTATGGCTAATGGACAGTGGACAAAACAGAAAGTGTCCAGGGAATTTTTCTGTCATTGTTTTCCCAGACAGTATTCATCCATCTTTTCATACAATACAAAATATACAGACACCCACAGTCAACATTAACTGACTGTCATCAGGTTTGGAATCACATGTGAACAATACTGTATATCTTTATACATCAAGTATTGTGTCTCCTCTATTCCTCCCAAAATGAACAAGTCGTACAGTAAGTTACATATTTACCACCTGTTTTCTAAGAAGAAGATCCTACTGTGTATTTAACAACACTTTTAAGTGGAAAAATAAAGATATTACTGGCTAATAGTGAAGTTCTGAGAGGCAGACTGAGAGAGAGGACACAACAATGACTCATACAAAAGTGGCATGTTGTGATTATTAATTTATGCTTTTCCTGCTTGTATTAAAACCTGTTTAATGCTTTTGACAGTGAAACTCCTCATCATAAGGGCAAACAGTCGACGTAACAAGACGAAGTGGAACAATAGTTTGTATTGTGATTCCCCCCGTGTCAGCTCACTCCACATCCTGGAAAGGCCGCCGCCGTGTTCACTGTAGCGTTCCCCTTTAGCATGCCTGTCTTCCTCTGACTGATTAATCTCATTGTTTTTCTTTTGGGTTTTACGTTCTTTGTCTATTCAAGCAAAGTAGCTCTCGCAGCTCGTGCTGTCTCACTCGACTCTCAATGAAGTACAAACACAATGCAACAAACAGAAATATCTGTTTCATTCTTGTTGCAGAAAAAAAACAAAACAAAACAAAAACACAACAGCAGCTCCAGGATAGCAAATAGAAAAGCTCAACACTCCTGAGTAATGGAGTCTTCAATTTCAATCTTCCTGCAATTTGAATCTTGTGAGCCGCTGTAGTAGTTGTGATTGCATGTTTGGAGCCGTCGTCAGAGGCTGGATGTATGGAAACAAACACTCTGGAGAGGAAGCACCAACAGCCTGAACAAAGCCACATTCTCAAACTACACCGTAAACTCTTCTGGTCATCGGAGGCTAAACTCCGGCTCTTTACAAGAGCCTAAGTAGAAAAACACTGAATAGCTTTGCTGGGCAAAACTGAAATTATCCCCAGTTTGTAAACTCCACTGCTGTGAGAGTGAAACAGCATCTCCTCGGGTAAATCACAATCCTTTTCACTCACTCTGATCTTCCAGGCAACAAAAAATGAGACGGAACTTAAAAGAGGAGTTTTTGAAAACAGCCAGAAACAAGAATAAAAATGCAGGCCTCAGAGGAGGTAACAAATGAGCTCTCAGCAAGCAGAAAAAAAAAAGAAAAAGAAAAAACAACCTTCTCAGCCTTGATGGAAAGTTAAGATGGTGCCGGGGCGTTGCATCAGCTTTTTAATTTCAGTGCCACAGTATGTTGGAGTAAACAAAATAGACAAGATTAGGAGAAGAAAACACTGCGTTCACCAGTGAGTACAGCCTTCAAAAAACACAGCGTTTGAAAACAAAGTGAAGAGGAAAGGAGAGGAAGCAGTCACACGGGGGGCGGCAGCAGCAATCTGTGTGCACATCTGTACCGACGCGTCGGAAAAACATCCACTAAACAGGCTCGTTTACTGCTATAAAGCGTCGTTCCACCTGGACACACTTTCCCAATGTTAGCAGGAGATTTTGGTCTTTGTGAACCTTTAGATTTTTCTTTCATAAAGTGAAGTCAGATTCCAGTGCCTGGAGCCATCCATCAACCCCACAACATCCAATCTGAAGTTTCCTCACCTACATCACTTGGCTGCCCAGTTAGTAATTACTACCATCACTGTAGGTTGATATAAACAAACCAGTTGGTTTTTTAAAGTAATTCCTCTGAACTGACTCGAACAGGACTCTTCTTCTCATCCATCTACTCCCACTGTTACATAATAACACATATGCTCTGTATCTGAATTCAATTCAATTCACTCACAGTTCATGTATATAGCTCCAACTACATCGCAGTCATCTGGAAACACTTAACAGAGAAAAGGCAACAATTCCATGTGAGCAAGCAGAAGAGCAGCTGTGCTTTGTGGAAATGACATTAAAACAGTGAGTCCGTGTTTTCACACCTTATAGTTCAATGTGGGTCTGCTAAATGCTCATATGCAACGTAGCACATTGAATATTAATGTGGTTTGTTTTACAAACTTAATATTGCAGTTTGGTCAAAATCAACTACATTTGGGGCGTCGCAGTGGCTACATGGTTATCACCGTTAAATGTCTCTTCAAAAAACATCAGTCCATCTTTCTTGAATTGATGTGCAGCTGTAGGTCCTTTTATCCATCCATCCATCCATCCATCATCCATCCATCATCCATCCATCATCCATCCATCATCCATCCATCATCCATCATCCATCCATCCATCCATCATCCATCCATCCATCCATCCATCCATCCATCCATGCATCCATCATCCATCCATCCATCCATCCATCCATCCATCCATCCATTACTTCACTTATTCATGTTTTATCTACAGGATTCTGTTTTACACATTAAAACTTTCTGCAAGTGAAATAATCACTGATCTGTTGATACTTCAACCAACAAATATAATTATGATTTAGATAAAGGGCCTAAACAATGAGTTGATATTTTTATACCTTGTGCCACGCTGTTGTTCTAAGATGTGTCTGCACTTTGAGTATAACATGAAAACTAGTGGTTTAGGTTTGGAGATTGAAATTTTGCTTGAATATACTGCATCCATGTTGTCCAGTATTTCCTTTGAAGGATCTATCAATTCCCCCAACCTCCAAACAAACATTTTATAAATGTAAACACTTTTCTCAAACATTTAAAGGTAGAAGAGCCATAACACAGTACTCAGTCAGTTTGTCCTTTGTCGTAACAATGTCCCGTGAGAGTGTTTCATCGATGTTAACATATGTTGCACTACAAAATGTCTATTGCATCTCAGGTCCTCTCTCTTCACCTTATTTCGTACTTTTGACAGATCTCTTTCAAGTCTCTGGGCTTTTCATTCGCTTAGAGCTCACGCTGTGTTCAGCCTCGGAGCCGTGATTGTGAAGCTCGGCTAAAAGACACGGCTCAATCTGCGGCGGACAGATTCAGTCCTCCATCACTGCAACACCTCTGACACGCAAAATATTGCGCAAATGATGAAAGGGGAAGGTTCGGCGTCTGGTTTTCGCCGTTGTCTGTCAGGACGTGTTTTCTGATGAAAATCTCTTCGGTTTGTCATTTTAGAGAACTGGTGCTGTGACTCACAGATGAACCCTCGGTTAGCCCACATTTAGAGGCTAAAATACAAGTCACAGAGAGTGCCCAAACACAGCAGTGACTAATCAGAAAAATACTACCGAGGCTCAAAGCGGTGGTGCTTGTTTTGGCTTCCATGTAATTATCTGTGTCCATTCAGAGGGAGCCTTTCTGTTGGTGACTCACACGGTGCCTTTGCATGTATGCATGTGGAATGTCATCACACAGCGAACGCAAAAAAAAAAAAAAAAAAAATTCTCATTCAAATTTGAAAAAAAAAAGAAACTACTTTTTCATGATTATTTGCTTTTAGTGACATTTTCATTGTGAAACAGATCGTACTGTGGGAGCACCTGAAATTTAAGGGTTTTATTGTAACAAAAGGACCAAATATGTGGGGAAAAACACGATATTATGATAAGTGTAGAAAATATAAACCTGTTATTACTAATTAATAACTCAAAGTTATCTGACCATGTCGGAACACACATGGTCTTTGTCTGCCCCATTGAATACGAAAACACTAACAACAACATAACAACAGCAAAAAAAAGTTAACAAATTAGCAGCCTCATGGGATTTCTTTCACAGACATCACAATCAACCTGTGGCTGTTGTAAATGAAGTGATCCTGAATTTTCCTGGTCAAGAGTGGGTCATATAGCCTGCCAGCTGTATGAGCAGCATTCCAGATTGGTAAAATACATTTAAATTAGGAATGCACCAATATCAGTATAAGCTTTTCTTGCACCACAAACTGGTTTTAAGCAACATCATTTCTCAGCGGACTGCAAGAAAAGACCTCAACGAGCCTGTGACAGACTGAAGCTCCACACGGAAGCTCTGACAAAAGTAAAACATTATACAATATAAAAATCTATGCAGACTAACGGAAATGTAAATGTATTTTTTCAAAATAAAAGTTTTATTGTTTCCTTTGTTTTTTTTTGCAGCCTAGTTCTAAATGACCTGCGGGCTGCTACCAGTCTGTGGCTGGGGCCCCGGGTCTAACAACCATCTACCGCCTCCTCCTTCCTATTGGTCAGTTGCTGTTGGAAACAAACAGGAATGAGTTCTTTCCTTAAGAACAAGGACTCGCATGTCACACAGTTCTGTTGGGATTTTCATAAACTTCTCTTGCTGCAGTGCACAATCACCTTCAGGTCACTTTTTCCGAACACATTTCCTCACACAATACCCCTTCCGCTTTCTTCCCCTCCTTTGTGAGATTTAGAAAATAGCTTGTTCACAACATGCTGCTGATATGAAATAATACAGCAAGTATTTTTAGAAAAGCAGAGGAATTACTGCTACAACAAGCAGAGGATTACCATGCAGCTTCCTCCAGTCAGCAATCCCTCATCCATCCCCTCCACCGCTCCACCTCCTCTAACTCACTCCCTCAGTCTTGAACTGTGAGCCCGGCCTCCACATATATAAGGTAAATACGTTGTGACTGATAGGGAGAGAATGTGAGGCTAAGTATAGCCGCAGCCCTTTGTGCTCGTACCTTTTCCAGGTCACCAAGGCTCGGGAGATTACAAAGCAATTGTGCGCCTTATAGCCCGACATCCAGTGATACAGCCGTGCACGCTCCTCCAGGCCATTAGCCCCCAGTGTGTTGGTGTAATAATCGCCAAACACACTCTACACCTCCACACACTCAGCCCTAACCTCTGTGCTCAGCAACTTAACTGCTCTCGCTTTGTATTTCCAAAACAGAGGCAGGGTAATGAAGAGGAGATGTACAGCATTAGGATTTAGGCCTATTTTTTTTTTTTTTTTTTAGTATGCCTTCATGTGTTTGATAGAAAAATTCCCCAGGTGCTTTTACCAGCTGTTACACCCCCAAACACTCCAGCAGCACAATGCTAATTGCTAACACTAATGGGTTTAATAGCTTTGCTTCCAGTTGGTTTCAAGCTGTCAGGAGGCCTTGATTGTAGGTAAATGGAGAACTTCACAACAACGAAGGCACCTCAAATTAACCATTCAGCACTGTGTTATGGCACTGCAACAGACATTTAAAAAATATGATGGTAGTGTTTGATCAAAACCTGTGCACATTCAATATTAAGAAAAGTGTGTTTAAGAGCTGCAGAGCTCGACTGGAAATCATCTCATTGAAGTCAGTAAGAATGTGTGCTTATGAGGGTTATTTTAATACCTTATAATCTGCTGGCAGTAATTAAATTAGTCAATTAATATGCTCCAATCTATTTTTTTTGCCTCAATCAACAGTTAAAAGCCAATAAAAAGGCTCACAATCGAGGCATCTAAATCCAAGCAAATGTTCACATTTGAGGCTTTGGAACCAACATCTGTCTCTTTCTTGCTCAATTTTGTGAATGTCTCATTAGCTGAATTAGCTATCAGCACATTTTAATTGTTTTATCCTTTTAAATTGTGCACTTGCATTAACTACTTTTAATTTCTCATCTATGTGCCACAAACTTGTTTCTACGTTTGCCAGCAGGAGGTATTTCAGTGCATCGTTGCAACGCTCATGTGAGTCACTTCATGATGCAGCCGGCCTCGCCATAGATTTATGGACGTCAGCTCAGATTGAGTGGACTTTTGGCATCATGCGGTGAAATATGTTGTTGTACTCAAGTTTACAGAATCAATGTGTGAAGTAATGAAACTCAATAACAGCTGAAATCTGTAGAAACTGTAAGCAGGGCTAGTTGAATAGGAGGTTTTAAAGGGACAGCTCCATGCTAACGTCATCATCACTCAGTATTAAAAAATGTTGGTTAATTTACATTAAAAAACATTGTGGTGTGGTCACATGATCTCGGGACTCACATTAACGGGGTCATATCTATTCAACACTTTCACATGGGTCTCCTTGGTCCAAAAACGTTGTATTCAAAGTTTATTGCCCCAAGTCCCATTGCCATCTATATGCCAAGTCCTCCATTGATGGCAATGGGACCCCGATAGGGGAGAAGGGAGACAAACTAGGATGGGGGGCTACTCTGTCGGAGCGACCCCTGACAAAGCTCTGTGTGTGTGTGTGTCTGTGTGTGTGTGTGTGTGTGTGTGCATAGTTTTAGCGTCTGTGTGTGAGCATGTTTGCTCAAGTTTTTTATGCAATATGAAATGTTAAACACAACAGCGTCACACTGCTGATCACACTGTTGTGGCAGCTAATGGACTCTACTCACGACCGCCACAACCGTTCACCACCGACCCGGGTAGACTCAGCTACTCACTGGACCTCCTGTTGGAGCGGAGCTGCTCTCCGTCACAGCCAACGGGGAGTTCAATAAACACTGACAACATGTCCGTACTTGTGTCTTATTTGTGTATTAAGTATGCGTTGTATTTTATTGTTTGGAGCCTTGTCAAAGAAAACATTCTGTCACTGCTTGATGCTATCTATCTATCTATCTATCTATCTATCTATCTATCTATCTATCTATCTATCTATCTATCTATCTATCTATCTATCTATCTATCTATCTATCTATCTATCTATCTATCTATCTATCTATCCATCTAAATCCAGCTTTTCCTTAATTTTCCTTCATTTGAATATTGGATCATAGGAGCTGCATTCAGAATCTGCTGTGTCTGTGTGAGCTGGACTGGCTCCGCCCACACATGCCCATCTTGGGAAGAGGAGGAAGTACTTCCTCTCATGGTGTGGTGCTCATTGGAGCAACACACTTTTTAAAAACTGAAACAAGCCAGGGAAATAGAGAACAGACTTTCTTGGCTTCTGGGGCGTCATTCCAGGTATGGGGACGGTTATTACTGCTGGAAAACCAAACCAAAAGGGAGCTTTGCATAATATGACCCCTTTAATCTTCTCACACAGCTGTCTTCAGTGTGTCCTATTTGCACCACGTTATTATTGCTGTTGTCTCATAGCTCAGCTGCTTCCAAACAGGGAACATTTCAAAAGAAATCACTTGGTAACCTGATAATGAACGGGGCTCATCTCTGGTTATGAGTTGGATTCAGAGCTACTTCTTCCCGTCACTATTGATAGATAATAACCATCCTTCACACTCACAAGAGCCCCTTGTCAAGGAAACCTAAAAGTGTGTTGTTTAAAGTGTTTGAACAAATGAGGAACGCTGTCATTTTCCCCCTGACAGCCCTGTTAGTCGCTGTGCCGCCGAGCCCCTGGAAGCTGGAGCCGTTCTCCTCTTTCATGCCAAATAAAACTAAACAGCTAAGCCCCCTGCTCAACACTCGGCGCTTGTAACTGGCAGTGATTTAGAGGCCCCTCTTCTGGGCCTTCTTCTTTATTTCTCTGTCATCTCGTTTCTTTCTCTCCCTTTCTCCCACAATTCCTCTCAACTCCCACTCCTGCCAGGAGTGGTGGCTGCTCTCAGCAGGGCATCCATTTTGTAAGTGCTGCAGGAGTTCGCCGAGTGTCAGTTCTGCTTGCGGAGCTGCAGCGGGAAAACGCTCCAAAAGCAAAAGGAAGGGAAGGGGCGATGATGAAAAGGCAGCGAGGGAAGGATTCTGTGCTCGGAGTCATTGGGAGGGAGGAATAAAGGCAAGAGTCCAGTGTGGAGGGAAAGGAAGGGAAGCGTGGAGCAATGCATCAAATCAGAGCAGAAATGAGAGAATGAAGTGGAAAAAGTGAAGAAAGACGGCCGTGACAATGCCAACTGATCAAAGGCATTTCAAAAGATGAGCTTACTCAACAATGCTAGAATGCAAGAATCTAATTTATCCACTCAGATCAACAGTACCATGGTCATGCTGAGGTCGGTTCATTTACCCAGAGAGGGAGGAGGGAACAGTCAGAGCTCCTACCTTTTGCCTCATTTGTTATTCATGCACAAGCAGCAGCTCTTCCTGCCGCCATCCTCTCATACTTCAAATGATTTGGTGATCAGGCCACGCGGGGACAGGAGAAATAATGACCTGCATTTCAGCTGTTCTATAATTATTTTTCTCAGGGTGGAAGCGTCTTCCCAGAGGCTGATGAAAAACTGGGAGCTGGGTTCCCTCCGGGAGTCCTGGTGCTCAGCACAAGAGGTGCATTAGCTTCAGCACCAGGGGAAATCTGTGAGCTGGACAGCAGCTCCCCTGTGGATCATCTCAATAAAACGTTTCTTACGTTGGTTTAGTGAATAGTAATCACACTTCAGAATTCACTCTGATTATCCTGCTTCCGTTTCCTCAGCTTGTTATTGATTGTCATGTGAAGAGGTTCAAGGGATCCAGAGCGTCTACATCTTCAGATCTATATTGAATCCTGCTGATTCTGGAAGCCCGTCGAGACTCTAGCGTTGACATGTTTTTCATTACAGGCGGCTTGTAAATGAAAGATGAACACCACAATCTGGAGTGCTGTTTTCTATCTAATATTTGAAGTCTGAATCTGAGCAGACACCACTAATAACGTATCTGTCTCGCTGTGTGGACAGAACCTTTTGTAATAACTAGTGATGTATTGAAAATAACATCTTTGCAAAACAAATTTTGACTGAAATGTGCCATAGCATGAATTGAATGCCCCAGCAGAAGTCACATGACTGCCTCATGTAGCTATGGTAGCATTTTAGCATTTCTAAAACCTTTACCCTGAAGTTAAATGAGTTTTGAAGGGGTTTATGTCGATGCCTGATATAACATCCGTGGTTAACATGGGGGACGTGTGCAAATAGTGAGCTAAAGGGCAAAACATCCACCTCAGACATAGTCAACACTGAACTGTAGTCAGAATTGAATTTGTGATTCATTCATGTACAAGAAATCAAGCAACATAATCGTTAAGAGTCAAGAAATAATTTAGTTTCTCTTTAATGTTTACATCGTCTGTTTGTGCTTTCCCTTCCAAAAAGTATTTTTGTGTTCAGTTTTTTAGGTTTTGTTGCTAAACACAAAGGTTTCAACACATTTTGGTTCCTGGAACAATCTCAAAGAGAAACTTCCAGTTGTCTAGGGAAACAGGGTGAAGCTACCTGCTGGTCCGGCCTGCAATATCACAACACTCTGTCATGTTATACTGCACATTAATATCTTCAGTATACCCGGAGAAATAATTCCCTGGGAGAGACATTTCTCAGAAACGCTTGCAGTGACCTAGATGCAGGTATTTCTTAGCAATTCCCTGCTAAAGCTCAGCTGTCGACATGCACACAATGCGGAGAAGTTTATCAGAAGAACTGCTTAAAATGTCAAGTTAAATGGTGTTATAATGCTGCACATTCTCTACAGGAGGACAGACATGCTCGCAGAGCATTATCGTCTCCTGAGAGACTGTAGTTCAACTCTCATTTTCATCCCAACACTCTTTGTGGAGTTATTCGTTAACCGTTGGTAATGGGCTAAAGCATTGCATTGTGGTTATCAGTGTGATCACGTCAGCTGACGTCCTCTGACCTCCTGACTCCTTCAGCCTGGAGCTACTTCTGAAATACCCCATAAACAAGGCCTGGATAAAAAAATAATATATACTGTATATGCACACACACACACACACACACACACACACACACACACACACACACATATATGTATATATATACACAGACATCTGCAAAAAAAAAAAATGAACATTATTATTTATTTTTTATTTTTTGCAGTTTTTTGTCACAATATAATTGCTTTAGTTTTCTTCTAGTCCAGGTCCTTAATATGTTATGGAAACATATACAGTACGTGTGGAAACATATATGTGGAATTCTTCAGAACGAGGAAAAGTCATCTAATGCAGAACTGACCTGAATGCGTCACAGTGTCACAACCAGCAGTCAATACACACAATACACACAGGATGCTTCAGGATGGCTAGAAGGAAACCTTTAGATGTTGTTACAGCCAAAAATATCCACAAAGGGTACAGATAATTGTTTCCAGAGCAGGTTTTCTGTTTGTGTTATTTTGCGATCGTCATGTTTTGTTCTATTTGCTTTTGCTCCTATTTTGCTGTGTAACCTTGGACCTTTTGTTAAAACATTCCAGTTATACAAAATTAGTTAATTTGCATCTATTTGAAATTCAAAGGTACCAATTTGAATGGTTACACAACCCTGAAATAGAAAACACTGAATGCTTTGTGGCATTTTGCTAAACTGTGTCTTCAAAAAAAATGTTACAGCTTAAATTTCTGATGCTCACGGTTTAGATTTGTGTGAAAATCATTGCTTAGTTGGCGACACTTTGTTTAGAACAGCTCACAGAAATGCAGAATCTACCATGTTCGTCATTGCAGAAGTGACTGGAGCCTCAAAGCAGCTCAGTCTGATGTAAAAGAAACTATCATAGATTCAGCTTACTCGGTTTTTAGAAAGATGCAGATGCTTTCCCACTGATCTTTAGACCTCACATGCAGTGGTTGAATGAATCAGCCTCCACCATTTCTACACACTTGTAACGCTTGCTGGATTACCGTGAACACGATTGAATGTCATCAACATACAACATACTAATGAGTGAACAATAATGAGCTGTATTTTGTGGCACCGGCACTCACACAAGCACACAGAAAGAATCCTGGATTTAACATGAAAATAAAGCGATTGCACACGTCAAGGAATCTGTGTAATTAGAGAGGAATCTAGAATGAAGGGGGGATATGAGAGACGTGTGAGAGGGGAGTACAGTACGGGGGATTAGTCAGGATTAAGGCAGTGGTAAAGGGCTCGGCTCTCTAACGCTCTTCCCTCATTTTCCACAGAGGACTGAACGCAGCATGGTCGGAGGCACAGAAATAGCACTGTCTTTTTCTTCCACTGGCAACTCGGAGAAAATCGCCTCTTCCTTTATTTTCTCGAGCCACCACGAATGAAAAGGATCTCTCCTGCCAATGTGTATCACTAAGGCACTTTAAATAGACTGCAGAGATGCCAAGCAAATTACTGCAGGTTTAGTGTGTTTGTGGTTTAGTTCAAGAAGAGTTCTCTTCTGCTTCTTTTTTCATTCTTTTCCTGCTGTCATGGCTGGGCTTTGCTCCCAGCTGTAGTACCAAGTTTATGCACCGCCTGTGATGACAAAGAAGATCCTTGTCTCAGGCTAAGGAGTAAAAGTGATGCGACTTGCAAAAACTAAAGCGTATTGTCAATGTCTCTGTGGGAAATATTACACGAGAATCACGTCGAGCGATGTCAAGTCAACAATGCAGCGTTGTGATTCGTGCTGAGCAGAATCAGCCATGAGGCCGTCACATCAAGCTCCCTCGGATCTCCACTGTATCCAGACACATTTCTGAATTTGTCATCATTTTAAAATATCGAGGGATGACCTACATTTCTGCGGCAAAGTGGAATTTCATTAATCGTCCCAAAAACAGCGTAGTGTCAAGACCAATTCAGTTAAAACCGGGTCAACTTTGTGTCAAAAGTCATCATGTAGGTTAATCGTGCACGCTACAGAAAACTACTGGCTCTCGTCAGTAAACAGTCGGATAAGAAGAGAATCTTTAATTAATGCAATCTGTCAGCACATCGAGCAAGAAGCCGGGTGAATCTATAGTCAGGGAACTTCACTTTTATTGTTCTCCTTTCCTGCTTCATTGATGCTTTACATTGTTGGCCAGATTCACTCATTCACACTCACACACAAACACACACACGCACAGACACCTACACACACACACGGCTGCTATGCAAGCTGCATGTTCTCATTGGTCCAGGCCGGAGGGATCTCCCTGTGTCTTGGGAGATGATTCATCCATTATCCAAAAGGCGTCGTCAGTTCATGCTCTCTTGACGAAGCTGGCGAGCCAATCGGGAGCAATTTCACTTCCACTATTTCGCTCCAGGGCATGTCAACATATGGATAGGGCGAGATTAGAGATCAAACCCCCAACCTTGTGACTGAAATATATATGGTATGGATCAAATGATGATGTGCAGATCTGAGATTTGCCTCAGTTTGTGTTTCATGTGTCAAACTATGTCATTTACATTTGAAAACATCAGGCTCTAACTCGATTGCAGGTTCAAAATACATTATAGTAATGAGATTACCTAAATTCTTAGCATCTACTCTAACCAGTGTGCTTCCAAACCACAACTTTGTGTGAGAGCCTCTGTCAGGTGGGATTGATTTATGGTGTTGGTCCTACAGAAGGACCTCACATATATAAGTTGTGAAGTTTGTGTAACAGAAATGACTTCAATAAAAACCTTGTCTGAAATGGAACAGCTGAATCCAGTAATGTTCTCTGCTGTGTAGCTTCCTATCACCCTCACTCAAACTTGCTTTTCCCAACATTATTGCTCCTTAAAAACAAGATTTTCATCCACAGAATATTTAGTTTCCTGACCCAGTTCTGTCTCTCTCCTAATATGGGTTTTTCCTCTTCTTCTTTGTAGTTGTGCTACTCTCACAATAGATGAAGAATCACTCGTTGCTTTGATTGAAAAATATTCAGTGTGTTATCTCTCTAGTGAGCTGTAGCTTGTGAAATACACTCATCAGGTGAGAAAACTAGTTTAAGCAGCAGGTGTCGTACTCTCACACTCTGGTCATTGTACTTTCTTTTTTAATTTGTCAACAAGTTACGGGTGAAAATTATGCCTTTATAGAGAACTTTACAAAGCAGAAGTCAGATTGGTAGTATAGCTAAGACCACGTCTTGCACCAAGAAAAATCATAAAATGAGGTTGGAAACGGCTATTTTTTAAAAACTTTTGAGGGTATCTGGCTGGTTGAGGAATATCAAGGACCACAGTCATCTGAAACACGAGTGCAGCCATTTGAAGTTAAGTTCATTGGGCTCTAACGTTGGCCACCAGGGAGCAGAGTGGTAGTTTGTTGTGTTCAATGTACACAGGTCCTCACATCTCTACCTGCTGTAATGTAAACTAGCTCTTAAAAATAACTTGCTCTTTTCAGACCTTGCCAGGATTCATGATGTATGTAACATCTGTTATAATGTAATACTGTGCACCAACAGGTAGACTCGGACCAGCAAATGGGGTTCAATAAATATCACTAAACCGTGTCTTTAAAAAAATAAAAGGCACGTATGTAACACATGTCACATTGAATTGAGGGGTTACATTCTTGTCTGTGCTCCCTTTACAATGATTGCTGTGTAGAAAAGTTATTTTAGTTTCCAAATATAGCCCCAGATTTACTTTTCAACACAACAGTAACATTTACTTGTAGATTTACTATTTGAAACTCACTTTCCTCCCTGTAGATTAGTCAGATTCTTAATACCAGGGGTCGACCACAGAGTCTGGTTTGCTGTATCAGCTTGTGACAGTAAGGGGATTTCCACTTTGACTTTTATGACAAGTATAATGTCATAGTGTCATCATGTTTTATTAAGAATTACATTCTGCACTGACAGCAGTGCGGAAAAGTAATCAGGGTTCATCCTGTGTTCATCCTCAACCATGCAGAAGTGTCTCCAGGTTGGAGATGATGCATAATCACTGTCACTTAATCCTTAACTTCTTCCTATATACATGTATGAACCCGGACTACCTCTTGAGGGGGCAATTACCTCGGATTTGACATAAAGTACCTGGTCACGATTCCTCCACCCTAAAATCTACATTAGTCAAGGAAACGTTCAAATTTCAAACAGTAGTCTTCATGGTTTTGAGCAGGGGTGTCCTGGATGTTTTCCAGGTTTCCCGTCTTTAACACACCTGAATGTCACGATGGCGCCATCAGCGACTTCAGCAGAACCAGTAGCTCATTGCAATTAGCCGTGTTGAAGCAGGTGGACATGGAAACATGCAGAACGGCGCCCCTCGAGGACTGGAGTTCAAAACGTGTGGTTTAGAGGAAGTTCAAATTCAGGTGAAAGTCAAAGTCAAAAGTTTATCTCCAGGTAGATAATAAATGAAGTGCAGACTGTGTCATGTGACAGATAGCTGTCATGTATTTTGTAGGAAACATAAAGTCGCTCACAGATTTATGCAGGCCTTCGGATATCAATTCACAACAAGGTCATGTGGTCAGAGGGAATTCGACTTTTGGTAACCACGATGTGAAAAAGTGTGCCGGATGTCACAAAAGGACCCTGAAGAGTTTCTTAAAATACAAGATAGCATGTAAGTTAATCTGACCATGCTAGTTAGGTTTTCAGGAGATGGAGGAGGTATGAGATTAATGAGGATAGGCTTGACTACCATGCGTTGTAATGAATAAACGGGATGATGCAGGGCTGGTGTAGGCGGATGAGCACCTTTCAAGAGAGCAAAGCACCAAAACCCCATAAGGAAAACTGTATTCCAGACCTTTGGCCTCAATATTTCAGTCAATACGGAGGATATATTATTGATTTGTGTGTATGGAAACTTTAACAGAATGGTAAAATTAGACTCAACAATGGACCACATGTTGAATATTAACAATTTGTCAAAAAACAGATTGAGATCTCTTGCGTTGCAAATACCTTGTCACCAACAGGAGACAATTCACCATTTCCAAACATGCAAAAATATCAGGTTTCAGTAGTTTTATGCATCTGAAAAGAAGAGGTGAAAGCAGCAGAAAGCACGACTTGAACATGAGTGAGTTCTCTGTGTACCAAGAATTTTGTGGGTGTATTTGTAAAGCCCTGGTTGTCGTGTGCTTGTTCACAATCATAGTGACAGACTTCACGTTGTAGGTAAATACAGAAATAATCCCAAAGCAAATAAGACCTTATTTGACCTTTTCCAGAGATGACAGGCGACAGAAAAGATGACATTCAACTTCAGCTGAGGGCTTTGTAGTGCCTGACGCAAAGCGATGTGTAATACTTGCTGAGAGGAGCAGACGGAGTTTTCTTCTGTGTCTGCTCAGTATTCCCCACGTAATCTGGCTGCCAGGATCAGCCTCAAGGCTCGCCCCCAGCCCAAGACACACAGCACGCTGATGCTGCTTTAAGCTGTGCTCGGGACACGGATAGAAAAACACAAGACTGTCCCGGATGCTTTTGGAACCTTGAGCTATGACTCAACCACTTCACTCCACTGCGCTCATGTCACACCGGAGTCGCATTTCATTGGAATTTTAAGCTGCCTTTAGTTTGTGGAGATGCTGCATGTATCAGCCCAGCAGAACATCAGGAGCAAGAGAGATTGAGTGGAAGGAGGCAAAGCCTGATCATGCAAATGCTTTCTGGGTAAGAGCAAATCAGATTAGGGTTTCACTGACGTGCCTGTCTGCGCTACGGCAGTGGGAACAAATGACACCACAGATAATCTCCTCAAACAGCTCACAATAATTAAAAACATTCAGACATGCAACAGCCCCCAGCCTTCGTTTTCTTTAAGCGTCAATGTAATATTGTGGACGGGGCCTGTACACACATCCCAACTTGAAACCCTGGTGATTACACAATGGGCATCAGTAGCGCAGGGTTGTCTTTTCTTTTTTTTTTTTTTTTTGTTTTTGTTTTTTTAAAGCTGAGTCCGTGGGACTGTTTTTGTTCTTTATTTTGATCATGCTAACTCACACTGCTTACACAGAAGGCAGATGTCGTCCAATAAAAGCTCTGGGAGACAAAGCAACTCTAATCCTCTGTGAGAAAGAGACGTCTTTCAACTCACTTCAAAATAAATGTGTTAATGTTGTGTTTTTGCAGAGCAGGTGATGCTTCTCATCCCCAGTTACATTGAATGAAGCTTACACATTCCTCCTTGTTGTAAAAACCCTGCGTTTTGTTCAGGCCCAGTCTGGTCAGTCTACTTCTGGTTCTCTTTGGTTTCCTGTTGGGTAACAACGCCAGTCTTATGTGGACGCGATGGTTGGGGATTGAGACATGTATTTGAGTTGTCCATCTGTTGAGTTGCGAGTCCACACCTGTGTTTCATTAGTCCATTTCATTCTTGTCTCTGTGATGTGTCTGAACCACATTGAACTGTGGTGCACATATTCTCTCACATGAGGATGGTCTCAGTAGTATCAGTGCCTGCTGCGACCCAATGAATCCTCATTAACAGAATGATTCCAATACTTTAAACAAGTCATCAATCTGCTGATATAATCTCAATCTGGACCAGGTTTGACAAGCAATTTTCTTGGACGGTGTTCTTGTGCTGACCCAGTGAATTCCAGGCAATCAATGTTGCTTTTAAAGTGGCCTAAATCATAGTTTCCTGTTTCTGACTGAATGTTTGTACATTTTTTCACATCATATATGATAATGCCGTATCTCTGCGACAACTTGAAGGAATTGTAGGGAACGTTTGTACTAACTTGAAGATACATTTATGAGTTTGTGCATTCCTGTGAGGGAATGTCTTTCAGATTTGGACCAACGGCAACGTGACCACATTGTTGTTTCCCCCCTGACAGCTGGATATTGTAAGATTGTTAATTGTTGTTTAATTGTATTCTTCAGATGACACTGTATTTCTGGGAGCTGGGTCTGCATGATGTATGTCCATCTAGACCAGGGGTCGGCAACCCGCGGCTCCGGAGCCGCATGCGGCTCTTTGGTCCTTCTGATGCGGCTCCCTGAGCCTCCGTCCCGCTGCAGTACGTCCCGGAGCGGGGCGGGCCGGTAAAGCAAAGCACACCCAGACCCAACTGCATTGCGCAATCCAACGACAGAGAGTGTGGTAAAATGTAGGCGGGGTCGTGAACGTCATGTAACGACACAGGCATGAAAAGTCATCACGCAACAATAGTTGTGCGAAGAATGCGGAAGTTGCAGCTGCCACGGGCGTCGGAACCCGTGAGCTCTCTGCGGCTACCGGCGACCACGGCTCAGCGGCCATCCGAAGCTGTGAGCTCTCTTTATCTGTGACACAGTGGAAAACTTTATCATTGTGAACAGCAGCGTCCATCTTCCGCAGGATCTCCTCTCCTGTACTAGGAGGAGTGTCAGAACATTGTCAGAACACTGCGGCGCTGTGCAGCGCCACATTTCACTAAACTCAGCCAACAAAATAACCAATGTGTGCAAGGCGTGTGCAATGTGTGTGAACAATAACTGGAGGGTTTACGGCAGAGGAGACATTTTAATATTGCAAACTTGTTGAGAGTGACGATCACTACAAATCAGCAGACGTGGAGGAACGACGCTTCATGGTCACTGCCACTGACAGACAATGTTACAATTATTCAATTAATGTTAAATAACCAGGATGTACACAACAATTAAATGACATTGAAGCCACAGCACTCACAAACATGATGCTAAAAAGTCCTGCATACATGTGGCAATTCGATAATCTTTGACCCACGCACGGGGTGCTGCAGCTCCCAGTGTGTTCTGTTTGGTGTGAGACGGGTCCAAATGGCTCTTTGAGCATTAAAGGTTGCCGACCCCTGCACTAGGCCAACAAACAAACCAGCAGACAAGCGGCAAATATGTACAAGTCATTATAGGAAAACCCAAGTATTTTCATGTTTTGCTTCTTCAAATAAACTGTCAACTAAAGTGCAAGTATACGGACTGGGAATTCTGTTTTTGAGCTTGCATCGGATCAATCCTGCTCCACCTGTGTAGTAATGGCAATACTTGATCACCTGCTTTATGCGTTTGACAGCATGAGGAATTTTAACCGAAGGTGATCACACTTCAACAGGAGCCAGTTGAAGTGTAAGACCATGTTTGACCACTTGGACAGGTTGGATGAGATTAAAATCTCAGATTTGGGATTGGATGGTGGATCCAGGATGTCGAGGAATTGGTGAGTCCTACCCTCTTGGTGGATTGTGGGTTTGAGTCCATTTTCACTGTGATTGTTGCTCATAGATGGATGGTTGTGTGTGTGTTGGGCTGGCCACATTGGCATTGGGTGGATGCCTCACGGGGCCTTCTCAGCTCTTGGCTGATGCTCTTTCAGACCCTGTCCTGTGCTGGATTGGGGGGTTGGTGGTTGGTTCTGCTGTGAGTTTCACATGCAAGTCCACTGCTTCACCTGTCCACTGCATGTCCTGCACGTCACCACTAACGGTGACACAGTTTCAATTCTTTTCCTCTATTAAACCACTTTCTATAAGTAGGCCCTGCATATTTCTGGAGATTGATGCATTACCTCTAAGACTCTAGTAAAGGGGCCTCTTCTTCACCACGTATTAGTAACACGGCTTTGTTTTTTTCCATTTCTCAGCGCCTGTACTGTAGCTCTGCCAGCGCAACCTGCTTCCTTCAAAGAAGGACAACTTCCTCTATCAGCTGAGTCACAAACACAGTCTGCCGCTCTGAGAGTCTTGCTCTCTTGTTCCTGCTCATCTGTCTCTTCGTTAATTCTTGTTGAGAAGGCTCCACATGATTTCAGAAAGTGGTGTGACATAACTTTCCTGCAGCTCGTTGTGTGTTGCTGCAGTGAATATTGTTCAGCATTAACAGAGCACACATGCTCCACTATCCTTCCATACTATTAAAGAGGCAGACGTTCAAATCCGTGCATGATTGCAAGCTGAATGTGTCCTTTCTTATTTAGCCTGGAGGACATAGCTTCCATGATTTGTGATACTCCTTTTACATTTTGACAAATGGGACCAGAGGGAACTATTTTTAATGAGCATCTATGCATTCTGTGTATACATTTTTCAGTTTTATAGTTTATTTCAAGTGTTTTTTTGTCATCTGACTCTCTTATTGTGAATGATGACAGCATTTAATGGATATTGGATCTAATATATTTTACATGAGCAGGACAGTTTCCTCCAACAGTTTGCCTGACATTGAATCATAATGAGCAAAATGCAGAAGATGAAAGTTTTAACAGACAATATTTAGAAGTATAATGAATGTATGATGGTAAACTACACATTACTAGATTGTTGTTCGTCCGTCTGCAGGACAAACTGTAGATATAATTTGAAATGTGATCTTACCCTGCCTTCGCTTATAGTTACATGGGCCTTGCGACCCTGAACAGAATAAAGTGGACTTTTGTCACTCTGAAAGATGCAAATTCCACACAGTATACCACACAAAATGGTTCACACACACCTGTCTCCTTTGAAGAAGTAGGTCTTGGCGACGTCCTCCCACCACACGGCCGTCTCGATGCTTTGTGTGGGCATGCCACTTCCGAACAGCGAGATGTCCTGAGGGTACGAAGGCTGGAGAGTTGTGTCCTTGAAGACCCAGAAACGGTTTCCTAAAATACCCACAAAGACATTATCATAAATATGACCTCAACACTTGGCTCATCCATCTGTGTGAATTCTTTTTTTTTTCCGCTGAGTTTTTCAGTCGACATGATTTCAAAGGTCATCACCTTGTTTAAGGAATATCTTTTTGCACTGTTCTCTATAATACAATAAGCAGCGAGATGATCCTCTGAAGGCAGCTCCACTGAGACTTGTTGTTTTGAGCTTTATTGAAGCTATTGTTGCATTTAATTCAGTTTGATCATGAGTGCCTTAGGCAAAGCGAGCAGAGAGGTCGGGGTGGCGCGCTCGCAGTAAGTAGCTCGGCTCTCACATGCGCGCAGTCATGAACACACACACATGTTCAAGTCCCTCCGAGTGTATAAATAAAGCATGAGGCACTCTGATCCCACTGGGTGACAGATGTCATGTTAATCTGCGTGATGGACTGATGGCTCCAGCGGACCTGCTCTCCAACCATACAGCCCGCCAAGCCACTACACAGTCATTCAAACACGATAAACAGATCAAGATTTCACACACACACACACACACATACACACACACACACACACACCCATACGCACGCACGCGCGCACACACATGGAATTATGATGGCCAATGGTTTTTTTCTAATGAAACACAGAAATCAGTTGTGGTTGAGAATGAAATTGTCATGATTGCTTGATCTTTGCACCTTGTGGTTGAGTAGATTTCTATTTAAATTGTATTTCATTTACTGCATCTGATGAGAAGTTGATTGAAAAATCTTCTATCAAAATATCTTAAAACTACCTCAAACTTGTAGAAACTGTATTCATGTTAATACCGGACCTGTGCACTGAGTGGCAGTAGTGAGTCTCTGTACTCTGATTGTCTTCGCATTTGATCGTTTTTGCATTTTCGTTTCAAGGTTTAGTCTTTACAATGTTTTGATAAAGATGTTCGTTTACGTGGAAACTAAGGAAGTAGTAAAAACTATATTTTCTTGTAGGGCCACTAGTGGGTGCTGTTGTTTGTTTTTGTCATGAAACCACACACAGGTGTAGACAATGATACAAATAAACATTAACATTGATGAGTACAATGGACATATTTGGATATGTCAACTATAAGACCTTCAAGTCCCAGGAGAGTATGGAATGGGAGTCATGACTCTCTGGAGGAAACTGAGCATGTGCAGATGAACTATTTACTACGACTGTGGTGCGCATGCACAACAGCGGCATTTCAGAAAAGTTATGTTTTCTGCCGTCAACACAACGACAGAGTTGGAAGGTTTTCAAAAGGTTTTCCCATTTCCATGGAGACTGAGTATTTTAGAACATTTTCGGTGGTTCTGGGCATTGATGCCATTTAAACAGACCCCCAAATGCATTGAAAGTTTTCTGTTTTCGTTCGTTTTTGTATAAATGAGGCCTCAGTTTTACTCATTTGCGGTAGTATTTATGAACAGATTCGGGCTTCATCATATGCACCTGCTCCAATTTATTTAGCATTGCGAAAATGACGCTTTACACCATCTTGTGGCATGTACCATCATTACACACCTATACAGACTGGAACAAGTATTTTAACTAACTGCACTAAATTGTTCCATAGCATTTACCAGCATTAGCATATTTTCTACGATTGTACTAAGGGCAGACTGGACGCTAGAAGACTGAGGCTAGTAGAGTTTCTGGATACTACTTTAAATTATTTTCTAATTCTAAACATGTCTGCATCATAGAACAGACGTGAAAAAGATTACTCATGATGTGGTATATAGTCTAAAATAAATTTATTTTTACGGTTTTTAATTCGGTAGTATTACACAACTGGACATTCTGGGACAAGCTACAAGCTTGATAAATTCTCTAAATTGCTCTACAGTGCAATAAAAAGTCAAGAACAGCTATTACAAAAATATTTTATTTTAGTTTAGTTTTTGATTCTTTGGAGGATTGATTTATTGTATAAGTACCGTTAAACTGTCTGAACTAGATCATTCACCTCTTCAGTTGACATTTCTAGACACGTTTAGCAACATTAGCATGCTAACTACACCTGTACCAACTCTTCTTGGTGATGGTGTGTTGAGTCTCTTCACTGCTGCTTGCTCAATAAATGCCTGGTAATAATGTTGGCGTCTATGGGTTTCGAACAGCTAAACTGAATGATCTGAATGTTATTACCTTTAAAAAAGACGAATTTCCCTTCGCTATTTTCATACACGGCGTCAATTTTGGGAGGCAAGCCTTTCCAGAAGTAGTTGATCTGCATGGGGTATCCAGGGACCACAGAGTTGTCCCGTACCCTCCAAAACCACTGGTCCTATAGAAAAATGAACAATATGTTATCAACATATATCCAGTGTGCTTTGAAAAATGTTGACCCAGTCTGTGGACCTACTTTACCTTGAAGACGAATAACTCCTGTCGGAGGATAGCCAGCGTGTTGAAACCTCCGTCGCAGATGTTGGGCTTGGAGTTGGGGTTCGAGGGTTTGGCTCCCTGTGGAGGGCGATGTGGTCTGGCATGGCGATCGTGCTTGCGTGGGTCCGATGGCGGGTGGAAGCGAGGTGGAGGGACAGTAGGTGGAGGCCTAGTTGGCTGTGGAGCTCTATCTGGTGGACCTAGAAACACAAAAGCGACACCTTTTAATTTGGCGCGGACTATTTGGACTGTTTGGTGCTGTACTCGCTGAGTCACTGTGAAACTGGGTACCATCTATAACAGCTGACAAATGCTACTTACTGGCAACCAACCCAGTGTGACTGATGCCGTAACATTTCCAATTGTTACTCAAACGATTTCACAGCTTCTGTGTTCTTTTCTTGTTGTTTTTCTGTGTGAGATTTGGTTTAGAGAGACTAAAATGGTGAGGGATGTTACCGTAGATTTTCTGGATGCCCTGCAGGTCATCGTGAGGTAGTTTGAAGTTCTCTGTGTCCATGTATTGGTAGAAAGGAGCCATGATAGCAGTGGGGTCGTTGGAGTGCTCCAGACCGAGAGCGTGGCCCAGTTCGTGAACCGCAACCAAGAAAAGGTCATTCCCTGGTGGGCAGAGGAAGATGAGAACTGCAGTGAGAATGAATCAACTTATATAAGATGAAGTCATCTGCAAAGAATTTACCCCCAAAGAAATCTTTGTATTTTTGAGTCCTTCAAATAGAATGTCTATTCTTCTCATTCATCAGGAGAATATGGACTGGCAGTCATGACGCTCTGGAGGCCGTCATATGTATCATTGTCCATCTATTCGCGCATGTGCAGAAGAACTGTTTACTATGGCCGTGGTGGGCATGCGCAGTGGCAGTGTTTCAGAAAAGCACTTCAGCTTCTTCCCCTTTTCCATGGAATCGGAGAGTTTCCAAAAGTTACACGTCAGGGGTCGTTGGAAAAAGTTGAGTTGTTAGTGGCTCAGAGCACCGCTGTTGTGTAAACACCGAAAACACAACAGAAGATTTCCGTTTTCGCTTTAAAACGTCAAAGTGTAAACATGGCTGTAGAGAGCTATCTTATTACACCAGGTGAAAGATTTAGACATATTCCCAGCAGATAGTTATACTATAAGCAATGTCAACTCTTCCAAGCATGCCTCATGTTTATCACAATATCTGCAGGTATTACCTCTGGTGCCAAATATCATGTGTCTATAGAAAGACAAGGCATTTAAAGGTAGTCTACCAATGGATCATAATTTCAGGCATTCACTATGTTCTCCGACAAGCTGTAGTTGGACTCATATATTATGTAATATGAAACAATGTCCTAACATGTATTGTTGCTCAGCATATTTGCTGCATTGAAAACTTAATAGGGATTTCACTAATAAATGTAATATTACCTATAACTTATCACACAACTGTCTTCTCCCTCTGTGTGTGTGCGCATATCTGTGTCGTTATGAGATCCACCTTTGCCCTCACTTTCCCTGTGTATTCAAGCCTCCCACTTTCTGTTGTCTGTGTCAGTTCATTTTGCCTTGTTACTTGGTTCCAACTGAAGCTTTAAAGTGTTGTCTGTACATAGAATATACAGAGACTGTACATACACTGAAAATTTCCCAGGTCTTATAGCGATTATTTAGTTAGAAAATGAATCAGCCTCAATTTGAGTAAATAATTTATCAGGCATTAAATGCCAAATGTTGAGAATCTGCATCCATTATTTGTTATGTCATCACATTTCTTTGCATTATAATTTGCCAACCTTCGGGGGCCCTCGTAATTATTTCTGCAATGCTTCACGAACCATTAACCACGTAACCATCAGACACTCCGTTGGTTAATCAACAATGAAGCTAATCATTACCCGCTTACTGAGAGTAAAGATTATGGAGGTAAATTGTCATCAGGCACGTTTTGTTTGGTTTCTATCCCCCCCTCCACCCACACACACACACACACACACACACACACACACACACACACACACACAAACACACACACACACACACACACACACAACACACACACACACACACACACACACACACACACACACACACACACACACACACACCGCTGTGCACCTCCCTTCTGATATATGCACTTCGATTTTCTTTTAAATTTTGCAAGTGTGGCTTTTAATCAGGTGCTCTTTATAGTACAAACACT
>OMNM01008676.1:6841-18224 GCA_900302745.1 Parablennius parvicornis | reverse complement strand
GGGGGAATAAAAAAAGCTAACAATGTCATCAGTCTGAACCCAGTTGGCAGACTGATCTGCTGAGTGATCCAAGAAGAGGTTTGACACAGTGATGTTAAAAACACAAGCACTGTTTTTCAAAAATACCTATTTAAGGCAAAGCACAAAATGATTCTGTTCATGGGAAGCTGAGAGGTGCAGAGTTAACAGCATTCATTTGCTCAAACATTTGAGAATTACTGTCATCTTTAATCCTAACTTTGAATAGCGAACCTTGGACGTAGTTTGTTATTCTATTTTTATGATATTAAAAAAACAAAACATAATTCAATAGGGAATTTGATTGAAACTATTTTATTTTCCATAAACTAAAAGTGACTACCTCAAAAAATTATTGATATAATTTGGAAGGTGGGTTGACCTTGTAGTTATCTGTGAAAAAGCACAACTTCTGCTTAACAGAAAAAAAGCTGAACAGACACTCACAAAGCTGAACACCGAGGTGCTTGAACATCAGCCTGTGAAAGCTTTTACTCAACTGTCAGGGAGCTGTCTAAAGAAATCTGCAATACGAAAGTCTGTGATTTTCAAGATTTTTCCACACTTCAAACTGATTGGAAGGAACATTGCAACCTTTTTTTGTTGATGTGAAAAGACTTCACAGCTTTTGTGGACTGCTTGGCACCATTCAATATCTCACATTGGTAAAGAAGTACAGATAAAGAATACTTAAAACATCTCAGCTTAAGTAAAAAATCTGTACAATGCTAGAGGAAACAGTTGAACCCGAAAACATTCTTTCAATGTAAGGCCATTGAAGTTAAATGTGTTGCTGTGGAATTCACTCAATAATATTTTTTTTTTATTTTATTTAGTTGACATCAAATTATATCTACTTACACTTATCAAAGTATGTCTTTGTACTTTTACTACTTTCAAGCATGAAATAAAATTCTCATCTAGAGAAAGAAGAAACATTTCAATGTTTTATTAAATTGTCTATTTGGCTCATTTCACCCACCATGATAGTTTATATACAACATGGAGTGAGACTGAAATGCAAACTGACATGTGACCTAAAATCACAAAACTATAAGGAGTAAGCAGCTGATAACTCCAGTAAACTGGTTTCACACAGGAAGCTGTTTTATTGGCAAGACCAAACAGGTGAGGTTTAGTACAAGATAATGTTGAGTCTGAATGAGAGAGTAAAGGTAAGTAAAAGAAAGAGCACGAAACAAAAGACTTACCAGCAACCTGAACAGTCAGGACATGAAACACTAAACATTAACAAACATGACGAGACATAACATATAAATCAGTTTTCCAAATCAAAAATTGCATTTTAGAACTTGGTATGAGTAAAAGACTCGATCAGACTGTTACATTCCATTGTTGAAAACAGGGACAAACACAAATCAATGAATGACAGAAGACCAGACAAAGTGGCTGTAACAGAAATACAAATATTCAGTACATAAAATGTAATTGTAGTCCACAATTTCAAAACACAAAGGAATACAAACAGGTTCAGAAACATGTGAGGGATGAATGAAAATGAATGAAAATAATTTAATGAGAAAAGGCTTAGTCTTTTTACTGTCGAAAAGAAAGAACAACAGAAAAACCCTGAACCAAGCAAGCTGAAAAAACTCAAAATACAAATTGGACACCAAACAATAAACTAGTGTTTTTACATAAAAGAACTCACAACAAACTTACTATATCCACCATCTCTCCACACAAACATTTTATTTTTGATAGGATTAATGAACGTTATCAAAAGGCCAGGACAAAAAACAGCAGCCATGTTGACTTCTGATGAGCTGAAACCTGATTGGCTGGCTCAAGTCTGCAATCGCAGTCATGACAGCGTCTTTGAACCCCACAAGTGGACAGCTATCGGCCATTAACACTGGCACAAGGGAGCGAAAGAGAGAGCAATAAAAAGAAAACATGCCTGGCGTGGCAATAAGGCTGGGACAAGAGGAACAGCATCATGAGTACATGACATACACGCATCAAATTGACAACTGAGAAGTCGAAAAGCTCCAAATACTGTGTAAAGACAGCGGGTAGCACGAAGGGATGTTTGGGAATTTGTACACAAAGACATCAGCCAAAACAGACAACAAGAACCAGCAACCAACTTTTATGCCTTGGAGACCAGATTATCGCAAAGAAAGGCTGTAAATCTCAGATTTTTTTTTTCCCCCACAAAAAACAAAACAGTAAAACCACTGTTATGAATACAGGGTATCTAATAGCTTTATTTGGTTTGGAAAATCTAATTTGGTAAACATCAGAGCAGGCAGGCAAAGACATACTGTAATCTCTGGCTCTCACACAAGGGAATTCCAGACTCCAGTTTGGGAACTACTGGGCAAGCAGATGTAATGAGATATACACCTGTTAAGAACCAGAAAACATGGAGATTGTAAATCATCACAGAGGTGTTTATTTATCCCTGCTGTCCTTAGAGCCTACAAATTACCTTTATAAATGCCCTTGACCCACCTGAATACATCTTTGAAACAGAACTGAAGCACAAACCACTTGTTGTGTCCCAGATACGCCTCTTGTTCCTGCCCCTGTCCTGACCTCAGCTTTACTCTTATTCCTTGCAGCCCCTGGCTACAGCCAAACTCTCTCCTTCCAAGCATACGTTATTTTCATAACCTCCTTCCAGGGACACTAGATCACTGTCTAATTACTGAGTTCATTGCAACCATCTACAGGAAATCAACACCACAGCCTTGTGTGTGTGTGTGTGTAAGTCCGAGGGGCAAACCAGACACTGCGTGCAGCTGCTTTAAGTGTGTCTGTGCGTTTCTTTCTACTGAGCGAGTGCGGGGACCATTTTTATAGCCGAGTGAATGACTCGGACTCAGCAAGTGTACAAATGAATCACAACATTGTATATGGATTGTGTTCCACGTTAGCCCCTACTAGCGATGATGATGATGATGATGATGATGATGATGATGATGATGATGATGATGATGATGATCCCGTGGCGTGGATACCCCGTGTTGTTTTCCTCAACTACAAGAAACAGGTGTAGCAGCATCACTCTTTCGAAGACAACAACCTCGAGGGTCCCTCGAGGGTGATTCATACTTACATAACTACTATTTCAGGGTATCCCAAACTGTTACGCCGATTTGTTGTATCGCCATGGTTGGTGAATGACACAAACACACCCTTATAAGAGACGAGTCGTGTAACAGTTTCGGGGTGTTGCTGTAGTCATTATCACTGCAACAGTGTGAAAGATGTGTGTATCTGTGTGTATATGCCGCATGAGTATCTGCCACTTAGAATCAGAGTGCAAAATCTGTTAGAACATTTATAATAGTTTTAATAACCTTTGGCTACATTTCTTATTAATTTTTTTTTTTTAAGGCTCAATGTCTTCGGAAATATGTAGTAGTAGTTTTCACTCATTGAAATGGATTTTAATGTCAGTTTGCCCGTGTGAATGGTATTTGAATACTGTTGTGGGGAAACAGAGGAACAGGTGCAGCAGTGTTTGCCAGAGTATTGTGTTCAGAACATTGATGCAGTTCATAGCAGCTTATCAGGAGTGAGGTGAGTGAAATACAGTACGTGTGTCGCTACCAGGAGGGCTTCAGTAGTCATCTGCTAATGTTTCATTTGTTTCTGACAAACGCTGTCTTCTCTCTCACCTGTGTATGTGTGTGTGTGTGTGCATGTGTGTGCATTCTCACAAGATGCATGTCTGTAATCCTGCCTTTCTGCTTGTGTGCGTAACAGTGTGCACGCAGAAATGTGACGTGGAGACTGAAGTCATTAAAGGCACCTTTTGTACTCATGGGGACAAAATCAAATCCACATTTATAAAGTCATTATATTTGACTGGTTTTCTAATATTATGGTCATTTTACTTGTAGTCTACAGAAAACGTGTGTAAGTCAATGGCATGTCTTCAGAAAAGTATTAAAACAACATAAGTCTATTAGTCTGTGCTCCTGGTTATCTATCCTGGATTGATCATATGTTGTTCATTCTTGGTAACAAACATTTATGTTTTTATTGGAACAATCATAAAACATTGTTTTAGGTGTAGGATTAGGTTTTTTGTTAGAAAATATTATAAATAGATTAATGTAAGAATGAGGATCAGCGTTGGATGACTAGTAGTTCGAGTTAGTGAGTAGCAAATTAATGTGTGTGTGTGTGAGTGTGTGTGTGTTGGGAGGGGGTTCGGGGGGTGTGCCCATGAGTGATTTTGGATGAGTGAGGGCAGAGGGAGTTGACACGACATGAGTAGGAATTGTCACCTCATCTCGTTGAAATAGGTTTCCGCAAGTCTTTGAGTTCAGAACAGATGCAGACAGTGATTCTCAGTCACGATTAGCACTTCAGTTAAAGTGAGTCTACTCTCTCTGAATATCAGTTGAAGTATTTTTTTTTTTTAATTTCATTTATCTTCTGATCTTCTTTCCATCGGGATTTCAATTACATCTTCAAGTTTTATTCCCCCAAATAATCTGCTTATGGGACGTCCCCCGAGGAGTTTCTGGTCTTTCAGTTGTATTTTACTTTGCGTTGCGGTGGATAACACTTTGCCTGGATTGGAGATTTCTATACCAGTACAACAGAAGTATCTTTTGTTGGAGGGCTGCCCTGGGCTGTCTGCTGATTCAGTCATACTCAGACTTTATCCCCGTGAGACTGAGAATCGTTCACGGTGAAGGATGGATTCCTTGGAAACGGACTCAGAGGAGTCATGCGACTGGGGCGACTCCTCAGAAGAAGATGAACTTGACGTCAAATACAATAAAGAGTAATGACAGTCCCGCAGTGATGTGTGCTGCCTGTTGATAACAATGTCCTCATTGTCTGTCAGCTCCGTGTACAGAGTGAAAGAAGTTGAATAAGAAATGACTGTTAACTTTTAGCTGTGCCCATCAACACGGCTTTTACGAGGCGTTTAAAATGGTTAATTTGATTTATTAATGGTTCCGCAGTGTGTGATCACCACATCAAATGTTCTAATTTTGCTGTTGTGCCTGATTATGCCTTGTATTCATTTACTCCAGGGAGGACGTCAGGACAGCCAGCGTCATCGCAGCGGAGGCGGTCACCTGCCTGGTCATAGATCGAGAGTGAGTATGAAAACAGTGAATCCCCACTGAACCTTGTGCTTGTTGTAGCCCACAGTCAGTCCATGGGCTGCCTGAAGGCATCTAGTAGCCCACAGGGATCTTTGGAACATTTGACATGACATGCAACAAAAAAGATTGATTATTGCAACATGACATGATAATGGAAATTGCTGATTTCAAAATAATACGTTTTGTACAAAATTGTAATTAAATTCTACAAACATGCTTATTCGTTCAATACTGTCAAATTAATATATTCAATAAATAATCTGAGCGCCCAAGATAAATGTTTAAATATTTCTGTTTCCTGCCATTTTGTATTATTGTTAATCGTTACCTGAATATAGATTCTCATTTAAGTCCGTGCTTTCATGTTACGCATTACTTTAAAATAGATTTTAGTTTTGGGAAGATTGATGACCTCTGATTCGACACCCTTTTTTATGTTTAACAGGGAAAATGTGATTCATGGCAAAAAGGCTTCAATAAATGAACAAGTGTCTCCGGGGAGCTGCTTCAAAAAGTCACTTTTCTTTCAGATAAGGCCTCTCACAACCTAACAATAGCCATTTTATTGAACTTGAACTCCAACAATGACTCAGCGGGTTTAGTTTTGTGGATCACTGCACTTCTTCAATTTCCAATGTTCAACATCGTCATCTTCAAATCTTTTGATGAAACTCTTCATCATCAAAATGTGTGAGTTCAACAGTATCTTCATAAAAAAATAAATGCACTAAACATTAAATCACTCTAAATTATTCAATCCAATGTCACAGAAGTATAGCAGGTGATGAAAACTGAAATAATTATTGGGTACCTATTGAAATATTTGAAAACATAAAACTTTAACTCTCAGGTTTTATTAAAGAAAATTTAAAGAGGCACTTTTTTAGTGACATTTTTTTGGGGTAATCTTAAAATAAATACCAAAACATATTTATATGTAATCACAAACAACTAAACCGACATTGGAGCTCACAACTTATAGTTAATTATTTTTCTAATTAGATTGAAATTCTAACAGGATGTATTTTAAAAAGCTTTTCTAATCCCGATGCCTCATCCAAATCACATCAAATGTGTTTTTTTTTTTTAAATCAGAAATTCATGTTTTGTAATTCAAAGTTTATAACGTTAGTTTTGAATAAGTCAAAAGTATCTACAGTATATATAGTTACTTGCACCACGAAGGGTTAAGCCGAGTCTGTTCCTGTCGTGGCTTAATGGACCGCACAACTCATTTCAGAGTTGTCTTAATTTTAGCTTTGTCAGCAGTTGTTGACAGCGTACGAGACGATGCGAGTAGCAATCAACAGCTCTTAGCTGACCCTCTCATGTCACTGACTTGGAAGACATTAGTCTGTCGTCAGGTTCTAGTGCCGTTAAATCAAAGTGACACATTCATCCCTTGAAATGTGGAGCCCTTTTTCTGAACCTCAACAAAAGGGAAGCCGAGGAGAAACGCTGTAATACACACAAACCAAGCTCTGCATGTGTTTGTACAAAATTCCACAAATTATGCAGCTCAATTGGTCTCATCACAACCTGTCAAATTTAATTAATCAGCTAGTGGATATACACTATAGTCACTCCTCATTATGCTATTCATCATCTATGTGTAATTGTCTCTTTTAGTGTTTGCATTGAGCGGTCGTCAGCCTCTGTTACATAGTCTTACTGTATATAGCAGCTTAGTAGATTTAGGAGTTGCAAAAGCTATAAAAGGTTATCACATCATCACCTAAAGCCTCCTGTTTGATCCAGTACAGCGCTCATCTCATTGTTATGCAAATGTTTTCCAGCTGCAGATGCAATAAAAGAACTCAAGAGATCTGGGACTGGCTTTGTGAAATTAAGTCAGACAGTCAGGTGTAAAATGTGTGTTTTTTTTCATTCTGACTTTAGAAAAGAAAGTATGCTTTATCTATGCAGGAATCCTTCACTAGTGTTTCACAGTGTTCCTTCTGCTAACACCAGCTCAGACCGAAGCTCTGTTCTTTTCACCACGGCAACACGGTTTGACACTTGATGTGCGAAGGATCTCCTTCTTAAGATACCCGAATGTAACAAACTTTATAAGGAAGATACAGACGCTGCACAGCTCAGCTTGACGCAATAAATCTGGTGGTGAAAATAGTGAAACAGCAGGGGTTTGAGCACAGCAAAAAAAAAAAAAAAAATAGGATCATCTTACCCAGGGCCTCCCTTTGGCCTCAGGGAACACAGCAGGTGCAAAGTAGCCTTCTTCAGAGGCAGCAGAAGGGATAGTGAGTGAGTCATCCGGTGCAGGTGATTACCGCTGCCTGTCATGCAGCCAGCTAATGCAGTCACAGCCCACAAAGTTAGACCTTTATGTGTGTTTGTCCGTATGTGAATGTGTGTGTGCACGCTCGTGTGTGTGTGTGTGTGTGTGTGTGTGTGTGTGTTGAAGTGTTCGTCACCTACCCAGATCAGTTCTGGTGCAGGGTGCTTTTCAACATCTGCTATTTATCGTGCACATTTCTCCATTTTGTGCGTATCCATGCTTCAAAATGAAACTGTGTAGCTCAAGAGGTGAGATGAGGATAATTGCACGAGCCACAGGAAAGAGAGAGGGAATAGACGCAATCGGCAGGCAGTCGGTGCGAAAAGACTGTAAGCAAACATTTAAAGAGAAGCTCAACTCAGGAACAGTCCCAGCTATCAGGCTTTATAGTCTCAACAGGAGAAAAAAAGAAGAAAAAAAAAAAACATCAGCTGCATGGCATCTCCTGGCTGATAGCTTGATGAGGTTTGCATGAAAACTGAGTCAGATAGTTGTTCTCACAGGATGTTGGAAGTCTTTTTGCATAGGCATCCATACTGGAGAGAAATAAGCCGGGTGTTGTTTTTCATGTACTTGATCTCCCCATGAGAGCGAGAATGGAAGATTTGATTTCAGCGTGTTTGCATGTTCTGTTGCCTATTATCCTGCAGCTACCATGTCATCATTACCATTCCTTAACTGCCACACTCTCTGTAGTCACTCTAATGAGAATTTGTGGTTTCTAATGTTAATTTTGAATATTAAGGCACTAAAAAGGAGCCGATTGCGGCGCTTAAGCCGGTAAAATTACTTGGCTGTCTTCACTAAAAGCACAAAACAGTCGCAGGGATTTTCAGCTTAATGATAACTTACATAATATCAAGCGTTTCTTTTATCACTTAGCACAGTGTTTTTTTTTTTTTTGGAAGTCTTGTCTCTAAAAGCAGACTGATGAATATTTAATCAGAGCTGGCAGCAGTTTTTTTTATGACAGTCTGGTCATACATTGCACCAGCTTCTTCCACGAATCGCCCGCAGTGTACAAACTGCTTCATTCCCTTGAACCATAAGCTGTTCATTTAATACATAAGGCACAGAGATAGACCGCAAGTTTCGCTTTGTTTTCTTGAAGAAATAAAAGCACCCGCTGTTTTAACATTTCCTGTCTGTATTTCAGTTCATTCAAGCACCTGATCGGAGGTTTGGAAGATGTGTCCAATAAAGGCCATGAGGATGCTGACGCCAAAGCCAAGTAAGTCCAAAATTTATTGAGCAAGAATTAATTTGAAATAATAATGTGCAAATTTATCTTACCTTTTTTTTTATGTTTGGTGTTGATTTATTTGGTTAACTCTTTTTTTTAATAGGCTTTTTAAATCTTTGCTCTCAATTAGCTCAAACCATAGTATTATTATGCACATCAGTCCTTTATGAATACGTATGCTTCAAGCCAGCTGTGCCTTTAGGTCTGTTACATAACAAATAATACCCGGGTGACAAAGTCGAAAGCAGAGGGTATGACCCTCGCCTCTATTTCTGGAGGAATTAATATGTACTCTATTCATCGTGTCTATGGAAACGAGAGTAGCACCACAGAAGGCACAGGGAACCTTGGCAGCGAGTTGTCCATCTTTGGGTTCATTCACTTATCTCATGCCACAATCTGATACCTCGCACACTCGGTGCTATGTAGTGAGTCAAGGTGAGGAGAAACAAGAACCCAGTAATGACATATTACAGCAAGAGGGTGAGGGTGCAGATTGTGTGATATGTAGAGATAGATAAAGAGAGAGAGAGAGAGAGAGAGAGAGAGAGAGAGAGAGAGAGCGAGAGAGAGACTCGACTTCTGACAATGTTTTGGGTTTCTGGCTGATTGCTGAGTGTCAGTCATTTTTTGCAAGTCTGGGGTATTTAGTTACCAAAGAGAGGAGCTCAATATCAGTCACTGAGGTAGATATATGTAAGCGGAGGGAATGGCCGCTGGCATTAGCTTTCAGTGCTGGACAAAGATCACACCAGAGTTCAGAGGAGTGTGGCTTGTCTGGTTGGACGTGACCAAAAGCCTAAAGTGACTCAGATATGGATTTTATTATTTTGGAATTATGGAATTATGTGTCATTGTATATATGAAACAACCTCATTTGTGTATGTGACTTTGTGACATTCACAGTTTTATTATTTGTGGTTTCTCATTGGACATTGAGTGAAATCAAACCTGCTCACTTGGTTTTTGAGCAGTTATTATTGTTGCCTTCTTAAGTGTGCCGTTTCATACCTCCTATTTTTACATACATGGCAACTTCTTGCGAGTTTTTGTGGCATATAACGATGAGATGAAACATCTCCTCAAAACTTTCAAGACAGAGGAGTGCCAGCCACATTTTTAAGGACTGGAGTTTCCATCTGTTATACAATCTTATCTATGAATGTATGTGAAAGATGTTTCGGAAAACAGCATTTCTCAAGCTGTAGCCCACCTTCAATTCAGCTTTGGTTTCCATCCTGTTTGTATACAGATCAAACGTGTGGATTTTATTTTTCATTCTCCACTGGCTTCTTCAGTTGTCTGATTAAATTGTGTTATGTTTGATTTCACAAGAGAAAGCAAAGGCTATAGTGTAAGAGCAAAAACATTTATAAAAAGAAAGAGAAAGAGAATCCGTCTCAGGTTTAACTGACTGACTGGTAATTGACTGACTAAAAGTTGTGCTCCAACAAACCTCACCCAGGATTGAATAACAGCATTAGCAGGCCTCTACTAGCTAGATGATAATGCCCATTCAACAGAACTGATGACAGACAAACGACAGACAAACGAGGTGTGAAGATACACCTCCCCCCTTCATTCTTCCCATCACTCACATTTTAGGGAACCAAGTTTTATTTCATGCAAATGGGTCCAAATTATACGTTAGCAGGACTATCATTTGTAACCTTATCATCAACTGTGTTCTCAACAGAACTTCACCTCCAAATAGAGACACTCATTCCCCCCGCTCCCTCAAATCTGCCTCATCAAAGCCTTTTTTCACCCTGATTAAGGAAGCTTCCCATGCCGTGTGCCATGTCGTCTCTTGCCGCCTCTCCCCCCGCCCAGCAGAGCACATTTGTTTCATGTTGAGGAAAGCCTGAGTCAGGATCCCACAGCGATGGAAACTATCTCTAATTGGTCACAGCAGATAAGCACATTTCAGCAGTACTGTAACCATACAGCAAACTCCAGCTGCTCTCTGTGAGGATGACAGGTCTTTTCTTCAAAGACTACCTCCCTGTTATGTGTTGCATGCGCGTGTTGTTTTTCATTAAGCCGGAGCTACTCTCTGTGGAAGTAGCTTCACGCTTCACGTTGTAGAGCAAATATATCTATTTCACCATTCCCTCATGCACGAAAACTAGTATCTTGTGTATTTGAAGGCAAAATGAGCGTCTGTAGGTGATATGAAAATAGATTTTCCTCCACAAAGCAGAGTCACCATATGCAAGATTTTCTTTTTTTAGACGAACATTGTAAGATGTGATTTCCTGGAGCTCAGTTATGTTAACGCAAGAAATAATGAACAACTTAAGAACATTTGTGCACCGATTGAATACGTAATTTTGCCGTCTGCTTTGATTGTCTTCTCTTTGTGTTGAAATCATCTCTAACTGCCCTTCGAGTCTGCCATTATCACATTACTCTTGCACTCATGTTAATCACTAATTCAGTGAAAGAAAAAAAAAACAAAACAACAACCTTTTATGACCAAAGTTTGATGAGAAATTATGACCCAGTGAGACCCCCCCCCCTCTCTCTTTTGAGCAAATGTAGAAATTCAATAAGAGGGTATTACTCATAAATAAAAGTGGTATTTAAGGAGAGTCAGCTTTAAGGTCAGAAGTGCTTTCTTCTCATCTCTCAGTTCCCTTGAGGCAGCCTAGACTGGAGTACACACACACACACACATGCACGCACACACACACACACACACACACACACTTTTCAGAT
>OMNM01008675.1:5252-15929 GCA_900302745.1 Parablennius parvicornis | reverse complement strand
ACATGAAGTTAAACTTAACCAACACAAACTAAAGTCTGACCATAAAATAGATCTACACTGAAGGAAGGTCATCACACAAACACACACATGCAGCAGTTACAGTCACGTGTAAACTGAATAAAGCAGACAAATCCTCAAGTAATTTCTATTCTACACACTTGTAAACTCATGTGGATACACAGAAACACACACACAAACATACAAGTGTTCACACTTACACAAGTAAGCCTACACAAACGTGTATACAACAACAGAAAAATGCATACAAATGTGTAAACAAACATGTAATCACACACACACACACACACACACACAGAGAGACACTTTTCATGCTCTCCAGGGACTTTACACTGACTTACATTCATTTCCTGCAGATTTTCTTTCGACTGATTTATGACTAGAACTTGCGCACACACAGGCACACGCGCCTGCGGCAGCTGGCTACAACGTGCTTGTTTAATACTTAAAGAGAGAGCTGCAGGTACCTTGGTCCTTGAGGTTCTTAGCAATCACTATTCCATCTTCTGGGAAGCGGGCGATGCTGCAGCCTGAGGCGTAGTACACTGAGAGAGGAGGAAGGCCGAGGAGGAACCATCTTTATTCTCCAGGAAACACAACAGGGAATGATGAACGAACAAGAAAGCATGCGGCTGTGTCTCACTGTCATGATCAGCCAACGTGAAGTCTCCCTCATACAGTCCGTCGCTGAAAGCCATCCCCCAAACTGAGATTAGGTCGTTCAGAGCTGGGACGTTGGCGCCCCCTGTGTCCGGCATCCACCATTGCCTACAAGTGGAACAGAAATCTTTCAATTACCAAGTTATCTTTCTAAAAACAATGTTGAAGAGCTCATTACTATCTCTGTGATTTCTATAATCACAACACTTAAAGTTTCTTATGGGAGATAAATAATTCTCAGTTAAGAAATAATGTGAAAATTTCTTATTAAAAACATTTTGAGAAAGCTTATAATATATTCATTCACGCCATTGGTAATTATTAATTTATTATCTAATAAAAAAAAAAATCTACTGTAAAACATCAGTTGCATTACTTTGTCATAATTATACCACATTTAGTTGACCTCTGGCTGTTTAACTTTATTTATTGTTTTTGTTTGTGTTTTGCCTTTTTGTATGTCCCGTGTTTTATCAGTTCAACTACATATATTTTACAGATTAGAGATTCTTTTTTTTTTTTACAGATTTTTCTTTGTTTTTATCTTTCTGCTATTAATGCCGTTTAGCATTTTGCGATCTTTATCCGTCAAAGATGCAATATAAATAAACTTTACTTATTTACATTAATTTTTTTTTAAATTATGGTTTCTAGTTTGAAAAAAAAAAAAGGGAAAGCAACTGATCTTAACAAATATTCTTTTTTCTTAGCACTACTGTTATCTCAGCCCTCCAACGGAGAATAGTACACAACATCAGTTTTTATTCTTAGATGGATTTGTGATAAATTTTTAATCACTGTTGTTAAAGCTTTTAATATCATTTTCCATTCCTGTACTCATTATATTGTCCTCACTTGTTTTGTGTCGTCGTCACATTCCTGATCCTCATGTGAATGTCACATAAAAGATACTGCTTCAAAGCAGTGAATCCAGATAAAAATCCAACTAAATCTCATTGAAAATAACATCAGGGTGTCAGCAGGTACCTTTAAGCCCTTGAAAGTTGCAGTGTGTTGAAAAAAACAAACAAATGAATTTGCCATTTTGTTCTGCTGTACTGTCGAGATGAGAAACTCTCCAAACCAACTGTCGCCATTCAATTAAAACTGAATTACTCAGCATAATACGCCAAAGCTGCAGAGACTATATTTAACTGTATTTAAGTCTTTTAATCTGCTGGGATGCTGCGCAACAGCTTGCGTTGGATAAGAATGGAGAGGTGAGTAATTGTTATCTCTTCACGAGGAGCTCTGCTTCCTCAAAGTCGTGATGTATGTGATTCATTACGGAGCGAAGATGCATTAATAAAGACTGTAGAAGGAAACTCTCCACGATAGCACGGCACACTGCGTAGCGCTGAAAGCGGTGGTGAGATGACTCAAGTGTCACGTGGATCACTTAGACACAAAGAGCATTTGAAATGGGGGCGGAGGGACAGACGAGAGCACACTGCTGCACTACAATACATTTCTATTCAGTTCCTTCAACTTGCTCCACGAAGAGGAAACTTAATCTAAAACCACTCTGCATTACTTATTGATTCCTCCTCAGGGTGCTGAGCTCTTCTGTGTGCTGAATCCCAAAATTACAAATGTGCTCTGAAGAAAATACTTAAAAAAACATGAAGCAATTTTACTGATATGTAGCCACTATGACATATGTGTGCTACATATCGAATTTATAGATTAATATATGGTGAAAACTGTGTGGTTTCCACCCACTAATCCCAACCACATTTAGTGTGAATGAGTTTAATCAGCAGGGGCTGTCTACATTACAGTGTAGCTCAGATTCTGGTCAACATCAGTTAGAACTGCAGGAAATGTTAAAGCGGCTCAATCACATTGTCAAATTGTTCTAAAACACGACTTCCTGTTCAACAATCGGAGCCTGCAGCTTCACCTTTGACTGCAGTGACTAAGTACTAAAAGTCCCACGTCTTGGTAAAAACTCCAAGATTTGATCAAAGTGCACACAAAGCAAAATATAACAGTTGAAACAGCTATAACGGCTAACAGTTAGCTATTACATCGTCATTAGCTTCAAAGAGGTAAAAAGACCAAAACAGTCAACATGTCTTAAAAAGAATAACAATTACGTTCAATTAAAAAAATAAAAGAATCCTTAACATTCCTAAAATAGCTCAAGTCAGTAGAAAAGGAAAAAAAATTCAATAAAACATCCTGAATTGTAATTATGACTCAACCGATGATATATAAATAAAAAAGGACACATACAACTTTCTGAGCTGCGTTATCCTCATTACAATATTATATAATATTTTCTGAAGCGGTTTGTGTTTTTACAGACGACGCCATCAATCCTCTCCTGCCATGAGAAAATAGGTTCCAGTGACCTTTGACATGGGCTATAATGAGTGAGAAGGATACCTGGTGTTCTCGTCGTAGAACTTGACCTTCCTCATGACCGAGGTGTTGTACCAATCGCTGAAGATGATGAGCGAGAGGCCGTTGTCGATGTCTCTCCTCAGCTTGGTGATCTCTTCAGGGAAATACTCCTCCTCGCTGTCCACCATCAGCAGCGTGCCTGCAGGCACACGGAGGCAAGCAGTCCGTCAGTTTGTTATTTTCCTCTCAGCATCGAGGCTCTTGGATCTTGGATTTTTGCATCAGTTTGCTCGTACCGTACTGGCTGGCATCAAAGCATGTGATGGGAGCTCCCAGCACCTCCACAAAGTACCCCATACTCCTCAGATGCTGGTACATGTCTCTGAAGTTAGTGTGGATGTGATCCCCGTTCCTGAACAGACAAAAAAACTTTTTAAATAAAACAATATAACAAAAGGACTCAAATACAGGAAACACACACGCACCAGTCCAGAGGGTCGTTCTTCATGCGCAGGTTGTCTCGGGGGAAGTAGCCCGGCGGGTAGCGCAGGTTGTGGTACTGGTCCCACAGCACCCTCTTACTGCGCGGGGGCGTCGGCACGATCTTCACCTTGATGGGGAGCTTGACCGTTGAAGTCAGCTCGCCTCCCACCTCCGACTGAAAGAAGGGGAAAAGACGGAGGCGACAGATGGTAAAATTACACAGAGAAGATACTGTAAACAAAACAAGCTGGAGCTCAACAGACATTATGACCACTTATGTGTAAAATAGTGAAAAACTGCAGTATATTTTTGTGAACTAGCTGACACAAAGAGCCCAAACGCTCGGTAATTAAATAATTGAAAAATAAAATAAAACCAAGTTCTTACCGAAAATAGAATTAATGACGAAAAAGAATGGATAAGTCACCACATATCACGTTAAATATGTTGAGGAATAGGATATTACTATGTTAAAATATCAAATTAAGCAGAAGGAATAAAATATTAAATACAACTAAGTAATAGGCATGCAGATGAAATGTGTACAAGTGCTGAGAGAAAAAAAAGTCAAAACCAGCCTTAAAAACATCACATTCAAATGACAACTGATGAAATGAATATAGAGTGTAAATTGAACATACAACTAAAATAAATTAAAAGACAGTGAAACAAATCAAGGAGGGAATATTCCATCACCATTATCAACTACGATTAAAGCAGATTACAAGCATTTGACATACAAAGCATACAAAACATTGAAACCAAACACACAGAAAAAAAAGTATACATCTTATATACAAATGAAATATGTCACAGATAATGTGATTTTATGGTTGTAAGTTCAAACCTTTCATAACTCGCTTAATAACAACCAAGTAATGAGTTTCTTGCAAAGAGCTGAAAGCTGGTTGTGGCTGCAATAACTCACGTAGTTCTCCGCGGGCGACGCCACGGTGACCATCACATGACCCTGGGCGATCCCCTCCCACGATGCCGCTTTCTTGGCCACGGAGATGGACACGGCCAGGTAGCCGGCCCAGGGCCACAGCACCGGTGAGTAGGAGACGGCCACGTCGATGTGGTCGCCGTTCTGGGGGAGGTAAGGCTGCCAGATGGGCTGAACAGGAGAGAGCAACCTTTAGCTTCCAGGGAAGATGCAAGTTCGGCAAAAGTGGGTCACCGAGGGTTTTAGCCTTCATTTGTCCTTCATTAAATGAACTCCTTGCCTTTGAGGTAGCTATGGAGTTCCGGGAAATGTATTTTTCTTTATCCATTATGTCGTCTGCTCACCTTGTCAACGATGCGGCCGGTGACGCCCATCCCATTCAGAATTGTCACGTTGACGATGGTGGGCATTCCTCCGTAGTAGATGGGCTGAGAGCAATAAGGCCACATGTATGGACACTCTGTCAGGTCGATGTAGCTGGGAGAAAGACTGAGAGGGGACAAGGACCTGTTATGACTGTCTTCACGCTAAACTTACTAAATGTATTCCACTATTCTACAGAAGGTCAGCTTGAAACATCTTCTCAGACTGGGACTGTGTATATTTACTTTAAGTTATTAAGCACAGAAACCTGTGAATAGAAGGTTTTACAGTCTATTCAGGCCCCTTTTAAATGAGGTTTTCAAGTGAAAAAGCTTTCATTGCGTTTTGGGGATCATTTATATGATGGCAACTGCTCCCGAGGTGTAACTTTTTGAAAACGCTCCGACTCAGTTACCAAAAAACACAACTTTTCTGAAACACTGCCCACTGTGCATTCGCACCACAGCCATAGTGAATAATTCTTCTGCACATGAATAGACCAACAATAACTACAATGGCAGCCCACAGAGTGGTCAGTAGGATGCAACTATCTTTCGTTTTTTAAATTTTTTGTGTCAATTACTATGATGGTGTGCTCCGTCAACCAGTAGACTTGGCATTAATAGTGCTACTTAAAATATGTTGTTTAGACAATTCACAGGTAAATACAAGTATGTAGCAATAGTTAAACTATTAAAATAGACATTTATCTTATTGCATGTCAATATATCAACCAGCCGTTTCAGCAGGGGAGCAAAAAGCCACTTTCAACGGTGGTCATGAATAATTTGAGTGCAGTAGTTGCCTTCTACGGTGAAGGTTCACTGTGAGCCTTCAGGTATCATTTGGTCCTCAGTCAATTAATTTTCTGGGCTGTGTTCCCTTGAAGAATTCTTTTTTTTAATTTCTGCCCGTTTCCCGCCACGAGGAATAGGAGTGACACCACTGGGAGGATATTTATTATTGTGTTACATAATTAAGGTACTCACACCAGGAGGAGCATTACAGCCTTTAAAAAATTTTTATTGTCTTTCGTTTCATTGAATATGAACTCGTGTCCTAGTTTTTGTTTTTCATACCTGGCTTGAGGTCTGTAGCTGTTGAGGATCTGGTAGGCTCTGATTAGATCCAGCTTCCCGTGGCCTTGCTCAAACATGTTGACTCCGGGCAGCCGGCGGGCCGAGGCGATCAGCGCCTGCTTCATGGAGGCCGGGTTCACCAGCTCCCGGTTCAGGACGGTGCTGCGGAACAGAACGGGACAGGCCGACTCAGCTTATTGTGCATCGGTGAATCTGCAGGTGCCGAATTCCCTTGTTTTCTTTGGGAGCAGAGCCGGAGGAAATGACGAGGGATGGGTGTGAGGTTGTGAATCCCGAGACAGAGGAGGGATGCTGTGCAGTTTAACCCCGGAACACAAGCAAACAAACGGTCTCAGGTTGTGCAGGAGGAGAGGAGAATGTGACAGACTGAAAATGATACCAAACACTAGTCAGGGACACACCTCCATCCTCTGGGACACATTTCCCCTCCTGCTCATGTAGGATTACAAAACAGAGGGTAATTAAACCAGATCATGCTTCAGTATTATGCAACACATGTCCTCTGAAGTCAAACTCCTGCACGGGTCAGCGAGCGGCTTCACTGGAGAGCTCTGCACCTCATCTCAAACTACTCAGGGCAACATGTGACAACTTACATGACCCGTCTGCCACAGAATAATTGCTTCAGACACAAACACTTGACATTTTAAGCTTTTACAACTGCTTGATGACGTAAATATTTCAGTCATCTTTGGTTCCGAGCAGAGAAGTATGGATCCACTCTACTGACAGACAAGGCGTCTCATCAGCTGACGCTCAGTAGTTGTTCCTAAACCCGTCTTTGGAGGAAAAACGAGAAAACCAACACAGTCATAAGGAACACATACACACTCTACATAGAAAGGACTAGAAAAAGGGACTTTTGTCTCAGAGGCCAGTGCAGCCTTTCAGCAGGGCAGCTAATCTGCAAAAAAAAAAAAAGACGCTTCAACCATGGTTTTGTCACTTCTTTGAGCAACTCAACACACCACCTTGGGTTGGAAAGATTGTCCTGCCAGATTCCAAATTTGAATCCATTAATCCTCCTTTGTACTGCTGAATAGGTTTTCCCACCTGTGATCTGAAAGCGTTCGGTGTAACTTAATACCTGCACATCTGAGATCTTATTTTGATTTGTTTCCATTTCAGCCTGTTTCAGACTCTCACCACTGCTTTGAACATGACTGCACCGATGACGTTCCGCTACTCACATCCGGTTCAGTACAACAACAGAGGGGTTCATGCATACTAGATTCTGCGTACTGCAGCACACAAGCTCCAGACTACATCCCAGAGGTAAGCGCCTTCAATTTTTACCTCGGAAATTTTACCTTGAAAACGCCATTTGGCGGAGGTCTGTGCTCTCGGGATGCTTTTCTAGTTTGAATTTGAATTATTAGATTTGACTAATTATGTGGAAATAACACTTTAAAACTGCTATATTAGGCCTAGACAAACTCTGGACTGGTATTACTAATACGCTGTTACGCCAAGCTTCAACATTTAATACCAATTACATAACTATAAAGTTATTTCTTAACTCCTGCTGCATTCTTTTACACTATGTTTCATATGTACTGTCAATATACCCCTACTCCTCCAGAACCCACTCACATCCTCTAAATTGGCTCAGCAAAAGAAATTGAATTGATTTGGTGCACTCCTGAAATGCAGCCCGAAACTTTACAACAAGAATTCTAATACTGGGACTGTGTCTATAGTAAAGCACCATGAGTTTCTGTAAGAAATTGAAGCCAAAATCTGCCGTGCTAACTTGAACTTTTTAAAAATGACACAAAAGAAGCCCAAATTATTCAAATCATGGTTTCTGAAGATCATTTTGACTTCTTCCTCCCTGTGTCCTTCTGCAGATGTAAATGGTGTCTTTTCTCTCTTTCTGTGCCATCTTGTATTCATTTCTTTATATATCTACCTTTATTTTCTCTGACCTTCTCTGCATTGTCCTGAGCTTTTCTATTCCTCCTTTTTCATTTTCTCTCACCTTGATCATCCATCCTCTCCTCCATTGTTGTCTTCTCTACCTTACCACACCTCATTGGACTTCTTGTTTCTGTTTAATTCTGAATTTTGGGCTTGTTTGTTTGTGTGACACAAACAAACAAGCCCACTGAGGCACTGAGATGCATGCCTACATCTCAGTGCCTCATTTTCATTTTTTTTGGTTTTACTACTTGTATGCTCATGCATGCTCATTATCCTCACATTTTCTACCTTAAATTGCAGGAGCAACTGAGCAGCAGCCAGAGTCAGGAGCTGCAGTTGCAGCCTCCTTCTGAAGAGTGACAGCAACTGTCTTGAGTCTGAGGGGCTACGGGTGTCTGAGGGGCACCAGCAGCATGAAGTGTCTCAGAAACTTGAACTGTACCAGCACGAGGATCTGTACCAGAGCAGACAGAGCAGCGTGAAGGCCCTCAGGAACCTGATGAGTTTGAAGAGCTTCAACTGCTTTCCGATGATGTCAAGAGACAGACAGGCGAAGCCCACAGTCAAAATCCTCTTTAAGACCTATTATCCAGAATCACCGGCACACAACCACAGTGTCTCGGGAAGCTTGTATACAGGCAGACTTCGTAGCTAAAGCTACTCGGTAGTAACTGAAATAAGACATACGGCCAAATTAAGTAACATACTCGGGCTCGCAATATTTTAAGCTAAAGAGACTTTTAGACTGCGTCAGATTCAGGACCAAGGCTGGATTTGGGGAAAGACACTTAGAATACACGCAATGTTGTTGGACCTCTGTCAACTGTGTGAAATTGGTGAAGAATATTTGTCCTTTAAAAAATTTATTTCTCACTGTGTGGTGGTGTGTTCCAGGCATGTTTAGAAACCTGAAAAGAGAGCCGAGCGTGCAGGGAGAGCAAAAGCATGAGGAGACCCAGCTGCGCCGGCCGGCCCACATGTCTTGGGAGAAATGGCTGCAGAGGATGGACTATAACCTGGCAAATGACCAACAGAGGGCGCCATTGGCTGAAATTGAATAATAATGAAGAGCCCCCACTAAGAAATTTATCACCAGTTAACATCACTCTGACAGATCTTATAAAAGTTCCACACGGCCGACATGTTTGTTGTGGGGTTTGCCGCAGAGCGCCTGCGCAGTGTGAAGGACACAGAGGCACTGCTGGCTGCACGTATGAGCTACAGGTCAACTTGTTCTTGTCATCGGCAATGAAAGGCATTGATCACATACTTTTCCACAGAGATCAGCCGTTAATTATCGGTGGCCGATCAATCGGAGCACCACTAAAAGAAAGTGTAAGAAATATACAGTAAGAGATGGACAAAATATTCCAAAATCTTTAAGGTTTTTGAGGAAAAAAATCATTATGCATGTATGAAAAAAAAACAGAGACCCCCAATCGACATATCTCACCACCAAAGATTGAATTGATTGTACGTGTTTCCAACATTGCTCCTCGGGTATAATTTTTATAATTATTAATAACATTATTGTGTGCTTTTGATTTTTTACTCTTATTGTCAAAATTGTCATTTCAGTGTGGAACAAGTACTAAAAACATTATACTGTATATAATTGTTTGTGACAAGGACTTGACTTGACATAAACAAATCTAAAAGAGTTTCAAAAAGATCAGTTGTTCTTACAACTCTAAGAAGCAGCTTATCTTACCATGTGGTGAAGCCGCAGACCAGATCTAAACATCGCGTGTTGGTGTGTCTTATAACTTCTACATTTTCAAAACCCATATTCGTTTAGGTGCCTCTCAGCAGAGTTTAACACCCTGTGTGGCGTGTGCACGTTCCCTTTACGCATGTGGCTTTTCTCCAGGTAATTCCATTCGTCATCATGAATAATCCTCATATTTGACTAAACTTTTCATTAATTACTCCCACAAGATGCACAGAACCTTAACGGAGTTCTTGTTCAAAAGGTATCCGTCTCTTATTGATTCAACTCACCTGGCCAGAAGTGTGACAGCACCCGCCACCACCGGAGAAGCCACGCTGGTGCCTGACAGAGAGCGACACCCCTCCTTCATCCCTGAGCCGCGGACCCCCGAGCCGTAGGTGACGATGTCGGGCTTTACTCGTCCGTAACCCCCCGGCAACTCCTGCATAGACAGGACGCGACATGAGATACACACAGAGCAGACACTGGCAGCACAGCAGAAAATAAAACCAGTTTTTCAGACAAGTTGTGTTATTTTAATCTTTATGTTTTATTACATAGCAAAAAAAACAAACAAACAAAAAAACAAAAAAACATTAGAGAGGCTATCCTGAACTATGAAATGTGATGCTCCGGCCAATCATCTATTTACACACAAACGAGCAGCATTCTGAAAACGCAGGCAGAAAGCTGTAATTCAAAAATCAAAATAGCTCTGATTCATAAGTTAAACGCATGTTTGACTTTGTGTCATTACGCCTACACCGTCAAGTCATACACTCTGGGCAAACAGGCGCTTTTTAAGCCACTGTGCCTCTCCCAAAAAGCTCTACTGCACTTAAAACAATCGGTGACAAATGTGAAAAGTAACAGAACCACCAAGACAAGAAAGAAAGAAAGAAAGAAAGAAAGAAAGAAAGAAAGAAAGAAAGAAAGAAAGAAAGAAAGAAAGAAAGAAAGAAAGAAAGAAAGCAAGAAAGAAAGCAAGAAAGAAAGAAAGCAAGCTTCACTGTGGGAAACTTGAAGGTTCTTCATGGCTGGCTGATGGTGAACGATGAGGCAGAGAACCTGATGGGATCAGTAAGTCTTAATCAGCATCTGCTTTGGACTACAACTGATTTAAA
>OMNM01008673.1:5179-20927 GCA_900302745.1 Parablennius parvicornis | reverse complement strand
CCACGTCCAAACTGTGAAGTCCTCCTGCAGCTCACATGCACAGACCTAAGCACTAACTTATAGATTTCTACCTGTTGCTGTATATATGAACCTTTTTCTAAATAAAAACCCTCTTGACTGAACTTTATCCTCTGAGGTTTTATTTTTTCACTTCCTGTATGTCAACATGAGGTACTATGGTAGAACTATGGTTGAAGTAGAAGTGGAAGTAGAATTATGGTGTATTTCATAAGTTTTACTTCTTCTTGCCCCTTTTCAGGCACATGTGTCTTTATGTTTATATGTGTGGTACTTAAATATAAATGATCTATTTTTCTGTATATATACATACATATATATTGTATATGTGTATATACAGACAATGTGGATATTGGTCAGTATGTGAGTGTACACACGTGAAGTGCCATAAGCCTGAAATGAATTAAAAAAAAAATCTAGATTTTGTTCTGATCGATAACTTGTCTATTGTGTTGTATATTATGTATGGGTTTATAATGTATTCATATAATTTTTTTCAACATATTAAAATGGTTGAATGGTGCATGCTGCTTCAGATATTTGTGTTCGTGTGCTATAAATTACCTATCAAAGATGACATATCAGAACATTCTATTATTGTTTAGTCCACTATGAACATTAAAATACACCAAACCATGTGTCCTGTATCAGATTTACACGTATGAGGTTTTCAGGGAAGAAAACCAGGTGAAAATCAGTTTAGTATTTAGCGAGTTATGATTGATTGAAGTCGCTGACACTTCACTGCTCCTGCCAAGCAGATCAGACTTCAGCGGAGTGGACGACCGGGCCAAGATGGCGGCGCCACAGCTCACCAGCGCCAATAGGTAGTAGCAGTTGATGCGGCGTCTACCCTTAATTATGTCTATGGTTTTGACGCCGCTGTCCTCGGCGAACTGGCATTTTAAAACGGTGACGTCTGGCTGCAGAGCTGCCGCCTCTCTGTGCAACAGCTTTGCAAACATTACACGTTGCTGTGTTGCTTCGCGGTGTTTTGAGCATAAAATACGTCCAAACAGAGGACATATTGTCCTGAAAAGTTGGATAGCCACATGCTACTACGTTAGCCTGTTGGCTGCAAACTGTGGAATGGATTTCCAGACTCGTTACGCCGGGTCTCATTAAGATCCGGCTACGTTCAGAAAATCCAGTCCATGTCTTATGGGGTCCATCCCTAGACATAATGTGATGTCATAACGACTCCAAAACACTAACCCCGAGTCGGCAGAAAACTGCCATTAAATCCAAAAGAAAAGTTCCTCTGGATTTTTCTAGTTAAATTCTGAATCCAAACACAGAAGAAAACGAAACGGACATGGCTGAAAAAAGCGAGATTGACCTGTTTAAGGCACAGATCCAGCGTCTTGAAGAAAATTTAAAGAGGTAAGACACTTTGTTTGGCTAAATTTACTTGACGTTTTGCAGGATACGATAAGACATTTGGCTATTTCTCGAACATTAACAGCATGTAGGAACAGATATCAACATGAAAAAAAAAAACTTGAGTATAGTTTTCATGGCTTCATTAGGTGTGTGCCTGAGATTATACAGACAAACCTTTAACGTTTCCTCAAAGTTCTCCTGGATTGGAGCCAGGTAGGTAACACTCGTGTCCTCTCTCGGTCCTGCAGCTCTCAGCTGAACTACGAGGAGCTGAAGACTGAGAACAAGACGCTGTCCTGTTGGAACAAGACGCTGCAGGAGGACAGGAAGGACATATCAGAGTTCCAGCTTCACTACATATCTGCTAAAGAAGAGGAGAAGGAGGAGCTGCTACAGCAGCTGGAGCAAGATGAGCTGGACAGACAGAAGGGGGACGAGGCTATGAAGCTGCAGCTGAGCAAGATGAGGCAGGAAATTCAGGAGCAGGCGGAGCAAATACACTCAAATGGTGAGAAACACCAACTGTTGATTATACAGAGTCCACGAGTAAAAGTCACTCCTTTTAAAAAGTAGTGCATATGAGGTATGAAACAGTCTGCAGGGGGTATTAATTAAATTAAATTACATTACATTACATTAATTAATTAGGTGTAAAGGAGAAGGGATGAGGATCACAGGACCGTACTGTCCCTGACTTCAGCTTTTATTTCTGAGTCTGAAGCCAGCTTCACGGCTACATGTAGAAAATCCCTTTGACTCTGACTTGGATAAAGTGGGTGTGGAAGAAGCAGTTATGTGTTCCACAGCTCTTTCTGTGCCCTATTCCTCCCACAGCGGAGAAGTTGACGCAGCAGAAGGATGAGATCCTGCAGGTGAGGGAGCACATGAAGGAGCAGCTGGAGCTGATGGAGGAGAAGCTGGAAACCGAGGCAGAAAAACACAAAGCTGCGATGGAGAGCCTCCAGTTGGAGTTGGACTCTAAGAAGATAAAGTAAACGTGACACAAGGTTACAAAGTTACACTGACTCCCACTCCCGATGATTCACTCCCACCGTCCTTCCAACAGGAAGTATCTGGAGGCCCACGACATCACTGACAGGGAAATGGAGGCCAGAGCGCAGGAGGAGAGGTCCCAGGCCAGGCAGGAGGCAAAGGAGTTCCAGTCTATGAATGAGCAGATGTCGCGCATCGTGGTGGAGAGAGAGTCACTGGACGACAGAAAGTACGAACTTCGGAAAGAGATTGCCAAAAAGAGGAGGTTTCTGGCTGAATTGACTGGAGACGTCTTCCTACTCAACACGGTACCAAGACTGAAATCTGCTCCTTCTGTCTGTCTGTCGGTCTGGATGGCAAAAAACAAATCTCTTTTGCTGTCAGACCACCATGACGTCTAGCTGCTGCCGGCGTCTCCTCCCTCTTTATTTCCAGGATCTCTATGAAGATGTGTTTGTCTGTACCTTTACAGAGTTATCAGCGACATGGAATTTGGGAATTAGGAGCAAATATTTTCTCAAGTTCCTGCAGTAATATGCGTTATGTTTAATCACCTGTTTATGGAAAAGTCTTGTTTAAGTCTGATGACAATTTGTTTGCTATGATAAAAATAATTTTGGGTAAGAAAAAAAAAAGCAGTTCAACTTTGGGAGCTTTGCTCAGTTGCTCATGTTCAGTTTTCACCTGAAATCGTTAACATGTAAATTGACATTGAAAGTCCTCCACCTGGGGAACGTTTCCTCCATTTCTATACCTTCCTGCTGATTTTCCTCTTGTGGAGATAAACCTTCCGTCAGCCTAGTTATGTCTTTAACTGATATCTGACAGCAGATTTTTAAATGTTGAAATTGGATGCTTGGTTGTTGAAGAAAAGGTCTGCGAACAGCATTAAAAAAAATCATCGTAATTATGTATTTCAGGAGTCGAAGCAGCTGGCAATGAAGTGTGAGGCGCTGGAGGCAAAGCTGGCAGACGGCAGGATGCATCTGCAGAAAGCACTCGACACGGAAGAAACTCTCGGGTAGAAACCTGACCTGCTCCTCTAATTCTCACATTCATATTCAGAAAAAATTACTATATCAACCACACTGAGCAGGCTACCGAAAATTAACACCAGAATCGGCCTTTTATTAACGCTGATGCTCGCAGTGGGCTCAGCAAGATAACGCTGTCATCCCAGAGGAAACTAAAGCCTGATGCTAAAGCTAACAGAGAGCCTAGTCAAAAGGGCAGAGAGGGACAGTAGCTTCCCATGATGTTAGCGCTAATGCTATCAGCGGCTGAGAGCAGGATCGACAGAGACAACAGTAGTAGGTCAGTCTAATGTGAAATCAGCGGTAGGATCATTGACCAGGACGGCGAGAGGCAGCAGCGACATTTCAACTGTTTTCACACAGACAAGAATAACAAGTGATGAACCCACTGAGACTTTAGTAACTGTAACCAAGCCGCTGATTACATAACAATCAGTTACTGACTAATCAATGAGTGAAGTAGTAGTTTGTTTTCTTTTGGTCGACCTGAACATGAACTCTGAAAGATCTCTGGTCCCCTTGAAAACCTCAGTCTGGGTTCCTTTACAAACGATCTTTCTAGCAGGCGGGGTGAGAGGACATGACGTGGTGCACAATGCATTCTGGGTAGCAAACAAACAAAGCTGACCGCACGAATCAGAAGAATTCGACGTAGAAAGAAAAAGTTGGAAAATGTCTTGCGGAATAGTGAGCAATAACTAGTGAGGAAGAAGTAGTTAAAAGTACTTATTGATATCTGGTCTGAAGACTATATGTTGCAGTTGTTTGTGGCTACCCATTAGCCATGAGCTAACTAGCCTAGCCACCACGGGCTAAGCTAGTCAGGACTTCCGGTTTCAGTCCAGACCAATCAATGAGCCCTGTTTCTTCTTTACTTCCTCTCTGGTCAATGTTTGTTTCAGGCTACAGCGCCCCCAGTGGGGCAGCTGGTGTAACTGCGTGACATTTTCCAGGCGGTTTGGTCTCTAAAGTGAACGTGAACGCCACCAGAGCCAAATGAAGGTGTGAAAATTCTTGGCTCCCCTTGTTCCCAAGTGAACCGAGTCTCAGATTATCTCAATGTGAAAGGCCCCTCAGAGTAAATAGCTACTGTTTAGCTTTAGAGCTACCACGTTAGTTTGGCTAAAGGGGTATCCGGCTTCCCTTTGTGTGATGTGTTTTCAGACAGCAGCTGGCCTCGCTGTCCGAGCAGCTTCACCAGAAAACGTGCGAGTCGCAGCAGCTGGACGTGAAGCTGCAGAGAGAGAAGGACACGATCAAAGAGCTGAAGAAAACCATGCGGAAGACTGCTGCTGTCCTCAGAGCCACCGTCAAGGTAAAAACATGCAGCAAGGTTCCTCTGGTCTCTTTATAAACAAATTTAAATCCCTGCACCGGACCAGCCGAGTCCTCCATCAGTGGAACCGCTCGACTTACGCCCAGTTCACCCCACAAACCATCACTGGAGGATGGTAGAGTTGATCCGTACTAATGTAGGTTATGTTTGTCACCTGATGGCTGTCGGTTGGTGGATTGGTTTCCCTCGTGGTTGTTCAGATCAGCCGGTTTATCTGTTTTTGTAGTTGGTTTTTCAGTCATTTAGTTTGCTGATTAATTAGGGTTTGGTTAGTCAGTGGAATAGTTTGTTGGTCAGATGGTTGGTTGGTTGGTTGGTTGGTTGGTTGCGCTGTTGGTTATAACCTCAGCTCACATCCAGATGTAGAGGATCGTCCTCCCACTGACTGCACGCAATTAAATGTAAAGTCACCTTAGCTTATGCTTCGACCTGCCTCTTTTTGAGCATGTTCGAGTTTTTATTTTATTCATTATTTGTTTTGAGTTGTGTACAAAATGCAACGTCACCTATTTATGCCAGGTAGTGATGTTCAATCAAACACATAATAGAAAAAAAACACGAGGTTGTATTTACTGATAGGAGGTCATGAGAGTTTATTTTGTGGTCAGATTTTCACTGGAGGTTATGTTGTTGCTCTTAATTGGTAACAATCATATTTAAATTTGGCTCCAATAAAAATTTTGAATGATTTTAGTTGTAGTAGCAACGATAGCACGTCTCTCTGCTTAATTGACAAATTCTACCCTGAAAGCAGACATTTATATTTTAATGATAAACTCGCCTACTTTTTTAGGGGGGTAACGGTCATCAAAATATTACTGTAATTTGGTGGTCTGGACTTTTAGGGGTTTTTTACTGAGCTCTGTGTCCACTGCAGGACTTCCAGAACCCGGAGGAAGCTCGGCAGCAGCTGCAGGGGCTGCTCCAGTTCCTGGAGGGGTCGAACCTCAGGGGGCCCCTGCCCACACTGGACGACTCTGCAGGGGAGAGCAGCCAAGGACAGACACCCAAGACCTCCAGCCCTTCTGTTTCTTTAAAATAAACAATTGAGTGAGCTAGAACTGTTTGTTTGTTTTAATCCACACACACACACACACACACTGTGTTTCTTTGTCCTCAATCACACTAATTAAACAGGACAGCTAGCTTTCACGGCTATTTCTGTTTATTTCATTCAAATTTCTTTACACATCGATAAAGTATGAATCATTTTTATATTATGTAATCATAGCGTTACTTGACTTTCTGGTCGCATATTTGACAGCTCTGCCTTTCAGACCATGTTATTAACCTACATTTATTTCTTTCATGTTCAGTCTAAATTCACTGTTCAACTGATTTGAGATACTTTTTTGGGATGTTTTTGTTTTTGTTTTTTTTTTTAATTGAGGCTTGTTTTATGGAAATGTTTCCACGCACTTTAATGAATAAAAAGATACACAACATCCTGGTGTTCCGACGAGGTCTAGACGCTCCTCTCCATAGCAGGAGAGGAGGAGCAGGATTACGCAAAACTCCTGACGGGATCTTCCTAAAATAAATTCAGAGGATGACCAACTTAGATTCCATTAAATGTTGAGAGTGATCCGGATAACCATCTGGATACAAACAAATATCAAAAATCCTGTTTTTCCCCTTTATTTTTCATTTTCAAAAAATTCTATCTCTTGGAGATCATACTTGATTGACTTGTAAAAATTCAGTGGTCTGTAGGATGGTCATATCTAGTAGGGTGCAACATTTCATCTGGCTCGGATCCAGATTAAGGTCAGGAAACATTCTGGAAGTTAACATTGGAAACCCCATTCACCAGTTTCAAAAAATCATAACTCATTGAATTGTGTTTTGATTCTCTTTAACATGTGTATTTGGAGGATCATTGCCCTGAATTCTGCCAAATTTCGTCTGGATCCGATCCAGATTAACGATATAGTGACACTTTGAAGTTGGGAAATTTTAACATTGAAAACGCCATTTGGCGGAGGTCTGCGCTCTCAGAGTTCTCTTCTAGATTGGATTGTTGTTGTTATCTTTTTATTTCTTCATGCGGTATTGCTGGAATTCTTTCCGTAACCTCTGTCGAACACTTAAAATAAAATAAAATAAAATAAAATAAAATAAAATAAAAAACTGGCTGGCTGCAAGCTTCCTCCACTACTCGGACGACCATCACAGAGGCTACACACACTTCACACACCTCAGTCTGTAGTAGACAGAGGATACACCATTAACACACCCACCCACACACACACACACACACTTGGGACACACCCTGTCTGGTATGCGGTAGTGGTGTGTGCTTCCAATGTGAACACACAGGTTGACGGTTGTGTGTGTCCCAACAGCGAGCAACTCCAGGTAAGATCCTGCTTCTTCTGTTTCTGCCTGTAGCTCGCTCCTTATCGCCACAGTGAGGAGAGTGGTTAACACTGTTCCCTCCGAGCAGGAGGACCCTGGTTGAAGTCCAGAACACTCTCTCTCTCTCTCTCTCTCTCTCTCTCTCTCTCTCTCTCTCTCTCTAAATTATACTTGGTTTGAATGCATTTGGATAAAATCCCACAAGATTTAGTTCACAAAAATGACAAATGGATTTCATGTGCACCTGCAGCACTTCTCCACTGCTGGAGGAATCCTTAAAGCGATAGTCATTGTCATTCACATTCACCCATTCACAAACACACACACACACACACACACACCAATGGTGGTGGCTGCCAGGCGCTGTGCTCAGTCCATCCAATCAGCAGCAGTTTGGGGATTAGTGTCTTGCTCGAGGACACTTGGACAGGGGTGAGACGGGGAATCGAACCTTCTGGTTGTGAGACGACCACTCTACCAACGGAGCCCAACAAAAAAGACTAAGCTCATTAATATCATATTGTATTTGATGTTATTTAATGTTCTTCTTATCACTTTAACAGCTAAAAAAAATACACAACTGTGATTTAAAATCCACTTTTAAGTTTCAACACTGTTTCACAGACACAATCTTTTCACTTGCACCTTGTTTGTGAACTAACTCATTAAGTCTCTTTGAATAATATTTTTCTCTCATGTAGTTTTATTGAATTCAACACGTGCTCTGCGGTTGGAGTGACTCACAATTATCTTCTTTGGAAATAAAGTTGTTAATGTATCGGAACACATAATCCTTTCTGAAATGCTACTACTGTACATGGGCACTACGGCCATAGTCGACAGTTGTTCTGCACATGCTCAGTAGATGGACAGTAACAACAATGTTCAATGTTTGCGTCCAGAGTGTCGTGACTCCCAGTGCTTATTATTGCCGATGGCTCCAGAGAAGACCCCCCGTGGTCCCAGAGCCACCAGGCGGAGGCGCTGGTGGCAGCTGAGGCAGCGGTGGAGGATGTTGGGGGTGTTCGAGATCGACCAGGAGCACGAGTTCTTCTCCCTGACCGCCATGATTAAGGAGGGCATGCAGGCGTCCATCCAGGTGACGCTGGAGGCTCCGCAGCAGGTGAGGACGCTTCTGACGCCGCAGCCCGGATCCATGATCGTCACGCAGACGCTGACAAACACCTGATGTTTCTGCAGGACACACTCACAGCTGAGCACTTCAAAGCAGAAAACACTCAGACCCACGAGGTGAGACGTCACTTCCTGTCGCATCTTATTGAAGAAACAAAAGTGTTTTGACAGGTCTTAAACTTTGAAAATATTCAACAAAACCAGTGTTTCATGAGCTGCCTAAGAAGAAAACCGTGGGGATATTTGTCGTGTTGTTTCACAGTTGGAGCAGTTCAGTTCAGGATTAGTCAGGCTTGTTCCGTCGGCAACGCAAGTCGATAAATCTCCCCCAATGTTGTCGGGTGGCGGCAATTCAATGACTTCTGTGCCAGGGTGATGTCGTCGGATTGTCCCTCAGTTTCCTCTATCAGATCGTCTTGTCCTTGTGTTCTCTGGATTCTTCTTTCTGGTTTTCAGATTCTGCTTTATTCTAGAATTTTGCTGTGGATTACCCCCTTTCCCCTTTTTGGACACTTCTGCTTTAAATAAACTCTCTTTTAAGTGATCTCGGTTGTTCATCTGCTTTTGGGTCAACCACGATTCATGAAATGCGTCAGGTCAACCGCGGCCGTCCCTATCAGTCAATCAGTCAATCAGTCAATCAATCAATCAATCAATCAATCAATCAATCAATCAATCAATCAATCAATCAATCAATCAATCAATCAATCAATCAATCAATCAGTCAATCAACTTTTATTTGTAAAGCGCTTAATCATATCAGCAGACATTTCAAAGTGCTTTAACACAAGAGAAGACAGAACCCAACTGAAACCCTCCAAAGCAGAAGCAAATTGCCACAGTGACCTTTGGAGAAGAACCGCGACCACGGAGGACGTTTTGTTGGATTTATTTCCCTCCCCAGATGGTGAAAACTGCAGATTACTAGATTTTATTATCATTAGATTGCAGGTTAATAACATGCTCACAGAACACAGAGCTGAATGTAACACGAAAATAAAGTGCTCAAGGTGGATGAGGGCAGATGGATGTCTGCCAGATCTCACATGACTCATGCTTTCCATGAAAACCGGGAAACCGGATGTAGCGCATTAAAACAGGAAGTGGTATTATTCGGCAATATCTTTTAACCAAAATCACAAATATTCATGAAAAAAATAATGAAAACCACTTCTTAACTATTATCTAACCTTTTTTTTTTTTTTTTTAGCATTTTTAAAATACTTTTTTAATGCATGAACTTATTAATTACAGAAAACAACACAGTCCCCTTTTCCGCTTAACCCCATGAGTTCATGAACTCTATGATGATCTCTTGTAATGTGCAAGACCTTGATCTATGTAGGATCTCTTTGTTCTTGACCCCGTTTGCCATGTAATCTCTAGGGTTTTTCGCAGGCACCTCTGGTGGAAAGGATTTAGACACTTAACCCGTCTTGGCCGAGCATTTCCATGTCTCGCAGGCGTGGATGGATGTAATAAGCACTTGTGTGTAAGCACAGCTTGATATTTCAACTTCCAGCAGAGGAGTGATACAGCAAAGTCGGAGCAATGTGCAGTAATTACCACTCCTCAGTATCTCCAAGTGCAAGCCACAAGTTCAAGTTTGTTCATAAGTGTTTTGCTTTCTTCTTTTCAGACAGGTAGGGTTTTAAAACATATCTTTGACATGTTTTGATGGTGTTCTTCCGTCAGAAATGTCAAGAAGACAGAAGAACAACGTTGACACTTGTCAAAGTGATGCTTCAAACATTCATATTTTGTTGCTCTGGTACAGTACAAGCCCTTTGATGAGGAAGAAGAGCAGAATATGTCCCTTTAATCTTCCGTGCGGCTGGTTTTGTGGGCGTTTCAGGGGTTCGTCATGCAGACGTTCGCAGCTCCAGTGTTTGCCACTGTGAGGCGTTCACTGGACATCTCGGAGGCGGAGTACATGAACTCGCTGTGCTCAGGAGGAAGCTACCTGCAGTTCATCAGCAACTCCAAGAGCAGGGCCGACTTCTTCGTCACGTGAGTGTGAGACGAGTTTCGCCCGTTTATCTGTACGAACACACCGAGACCACAGAGTGTTCACTCTGAAGGTCAAAATCACTCTCTGGATGGAAACGTGATGGAACTGCACAAGGCAACTGAAGTTTATTGAAGAATGTTTGTCTCTCTTATCTTTTAATTCTTAATTCTTTTTAATCAGATTCTTTTTGCAACTGTCTATTTAAAAAATGTGAACAAAAATAATGGCTTATTATTAGTAGTAAATTCAAAAATAACTTGCTTCCTTTAAATTAATGAATTATTTACACAGTTATATTGTAAATATTTAATTATAATTGAATGGAGCTTATAGCTTCCATGATTCATTCGTTTCTTTTAATGAATTGTAAATTTTTTATTTATTTTCTTCATATTTTATTATTTTATTTGTGGTTTTAAGCTAAAACGATCAGGACAAATTCATGTATTATATTATTATTGTATTTAAAAAAGACAATTTTAGTTATCAGCTTTCATATTGATAATATCAGATTATTTATTTAACAAATATTTCTAACATTATTTTTTTTTTTTTGTATAACGCTTGAAGAATTTGAGAAAAAAATGTGTTTATCTTCAGGAATGACAAGAGGTTCTTCTTGAAGACGCAGAGTAAACGTGAGATCCGGTTCCTGTTGTCCAACCTGCAGAAATACATGGAACACCTGGAGAAATATCCTCACTCCCTGATGGTCAGGTTTCTCGGTAAAACCAGAATATTATTCCTGTCTTCTGTAAACTGCATGTGCAATCAGGAGAGAAATAACTTTAATTCAGACTAATCTGTTTAAGAAATTATATCAGTTATTAAGAGGACGTTGCTCTATAATTTGGATGTTAGATTAAATTAACTGTGGGATAGTAAGCTGCCAAACACAATTATGAGTGATGTAAGTCTTGTTTGGTCTTTCAAGGTGTCCACAGGATTGTTATTCCCAATGAGATGAAGGTGAGAGACCAGTAAAGTGTATTGTCTTCACTGTAATCTCTGTACACAATATTATTGTCTTCATTGTACAAACAGATTATTGCCTTCACAGATTACTGTCTTTACTATAATTCCTGCACACACGGCTCATTGTCTTCCATGTGTTTTGTCCTGCAGACCTACTTCATTGTGATGCAGAGTGTGTTCTACCCTGACGAGCGGATTAACATCAGGTACTGCGTCCGCTCTCCTCTCGCCTCCCGGGGTGGAACCTTCACCACGTGTGGCTTGTTTCCTGTGTAGGTACGACATCAAAGGCTGCGAGGTGGGCCGCTGGACCAACCCCGACACGGGCGGCAAGCAGATCATCAAAGTGCTGAAGGACAACAACTTTGAAGGGCAGAACATCGTGCTGGGTCAGTCATCAACCCAGCTCACCCAGAATGTAAAGCTGATACACCACTGTTAGTGTTAAATATCTAACCATACGTTATTGGACATAACGGATACTTTCTGGTGAATAACAATACTTTATTGGACATAACGGATACTTTCCTGGACATGGTACTTTATTTGACATAACGGATAATTTCCTGGACAGGGTACTTTATTGGACATAACGGATACTTTCCTGGACATGGTACTTTATTGGACATAACGGATACTTTACTGGACATGGTACTTTATTTTACATTACGGATACTTTACTGGACATGGTACTTTATTGGACATAACAGATACTTTACTGGAATTGACCGCTAGTTTAATGGAACTACCAGTAGTTTACTGGACTCTTTCCTGGAATTTCTGATACTCTGCTGGGTTCTGCTAATACATGACTTGACTTTACTGATATTCTACTGATAGCCGTACTCTACTGGGACTCTACTGGGGACGTAACAGACTGACGGTTTATGTTGCAGGTCGAGAGAAATCCTGGTTCGCCAGTCAGGTGAAGGCGGACGCGGCCTTCCTGAGAGATCTCAACGTTCTGGACTACAGCCTCCTGCTGGCCCATCAGCCTCTCCACCGAGACGAGCAGGACGGCAAGCGTTCCCTGGCCAACCTCGTCATTCGCACCACAAAGTATGTTTTTAGATTAGATCGATACTAATCTGTGTGGTTTTTCTGGCATTAATGACACTCTAAAGTTACAGTTACCCCAATAAAGATGGATGTGGTCGACGGTCTTGAGGTTGTAATGAAACCAAATGTGACCTTTTTACTGTAGATGGCGTCAATGCTCAGTCCCCGCCCCTTTTCTCATCACCAATCAACCAAAACAGCAAAAGAATCTGTGTTTAGCAGTGATTGACTGATGGCAGATTGATTGACAGCTTGAACATAACAAATGGTTTACTTTAGATTAGCTTAGCCAGGTAGCATGAGGCTGTTTCGGACAGACATAGAATGCTATTAGACTTGTTCTTCTGTCTTTAGTGATTTAAACGTGGAATTTAACTTTTCATGTTTCCACCCTGCACATCTGGCATAGACAAGCCAGATACAGCATGCTACTGCTTTATAAGTGAGTGGAACTATAAATGTTCATGTGGATTATATTTATATTTAGTGGTCCTGTCAGTAAAAGGCACTGAGGCCATCAAGGTTCTCTAGAGTGGAGTCGGTCCGCCACCTGCTGGCCTGATAGAGGACCTACACATATACAAAATGTAACACACACAATCCTCTTACATATGTCTAAAAAATAAGTTTTCATTCAATCTCTTTATTCAGCTGATTGGTTCTTGGTATAATATGATATATATTAGTTGTCAAATTGGGCGTGACAGCCATGTACCAACCGTGTATCAACAACACAACTGATGGTACAACTCCATTAAGGAGGCAAAAAATTCCAAATAATCCCTGACAAGGCTGTGAAAGTGAAAACCATTTCAGGCGATGAACTCATGAACTTACAGAGTGAATGTCAAGTATTTGCAGTGCTGTCAACAAAGCAAATGGTGGCTACTTTAAGGAATCTAAAATAATAATTACAAAAAAATGATTTTGAGGTATTTCACACATTTTTGTTAACTACAAAATTCAATTGTGTTTATTCATATAAACGTGTTCAGTCCGAATCTACAATGTAAATAGTCCTTAAAAAAAACTTTGAATAACAAGGTGCTTCCAAACTGTTAACTAGTAGTGTTACTAGCAGAGACAGTTGAAATTGGTCCAAAACAATGACGATTAGACACTCTGCAACGACAATATGTCAGGAATCCTCCTCGTGACTTCGCCTACAAGGTGCCTCCTGAATAGGGTCCCCAGAGTGTCTTGAACCGTCTCTGGACCATCTTTACTGCTGACCTAACATGTTTCAGTGGTTGAATCAAGTTTTTTTTTTCTTTTAGGTTATTAAAGTTCTTCTACTGTTTGTCTCTAGGTCTTTAGATTTCGACGACAGTCCGACAGAAGACCCCTCCGGTGTTCCTTTACTCACAGAGAACCCCGACACCACAGAGGCAGGGGCAGCATCCGAGGCCCCCGCTGAGGGATTTAACCTCCAGGAGCTGAAGGAAAGCCGGACAGATTCAGAGCTGCAGGAGTTCTACGAGCATCACCGACGACTGCTGCCCAACTTCAAAAATGCCATCCACGTGATCGACGGCTCGGAGCGCCGCTACTTCGTGGGCATCATAGACATCTTCACGGTGTACGGCTGGAAGAAAAGACTGGAGAACCTGTGGAAGCGCTTCCGCTTCCGCGGCAGGGACTTCTCCACCGTCAGCCCGGACAAGTACTCCCGCCGGTTCTGCCAGTGGATCGAGGAGCGCAGCCAGTGAGGGGCGGCCAAGCCCACCCCTTGGAAATGTCAACGGAATAAAGATAAGTCAGAAGTATGAAATGATCTTTGAAGGAACAGGTGGGACCACAGGAAACCACACAAACAGATCCACTGTCAGTTTCAGGCCTCGTCTACACAACAACATTTCAAGAGATAACACAACGCTTTGGGGTTGGACGTCACTTTTATAGCGCTTCTTCAACATCGTTAGCAGTCCCAATGCGCTTTACATTGTTAATCACATTCACCCATTCACACACACGTTCACTCAACAATGGAGGCTGCTGCCACGCAAGGCTCTGTCAATACACTTTGTGCAATTTGTTTTGTTTTTTTTAATACAATATGAACTGGTGAAAATCATGTAGCTAGCAGGCTGGGGCCACAAGTTACTGCTGTTGGTTGTTTTTCTACTGAAACCACAAACACATGCACGCAGAGAACAATCCGCTATAAACATTAACAATGAGAGAACATGGATGTTCGTATGGACAGACGACTAATTTGGATTATTATTACGGTGAATGTCAACTATAAAATTATGAAGTTTAACAGTTGGACTGTGAGACATGACACTCTGGAGGAAAACACTGTACTTGTCCATCTACTGAGCATGTGCAGAGGAACTATTCACTCTAGCCGCAGTGCGCATGTGCAGTAACAACTTTTCAGAAAAGTCGTACCGTTGTCCAATAAATGGAGCCCCAAAATGCTACAAAACGTTTGGTTTTTCATTTGAAAATGTTGTTGTGAAAACGGGGACTTAAAGTAAAAGACTTTGGATACAACACATCAGTACATACAATACCTCTGAGCTGTCGTCCCCAAAACCCTTAAGTGTCCTTAAATTTGAAATGTATAAGGATGTCACTTTTGTATACATATCATAAATATAATAAACAACAGGAAAACGTCCGAGGTGTAAGAGGTCTGACAGTTTTTTATATCTGTAAGGAATTACCATCCTGTTTTATTTTTAAAGGTCTCAGTCTAAGCGTTATGGTGTTGGTGTTTTTGGTTGTGTTTTGCCTTGTTTATATTGTTTTACATCTTGTCTTATTTTTTCTTGTATTTCAAGTTTCTCTGGTTTTGGTTTCTAGTTTTTAGTGCATGTCTGGTTTCAGGTTTCCCTGTGTTCTGAGTCTTGCTGCCCCCTGTGCCCCCTCCCCTCTTCCTAAAGTTGTGGAGAACTTTAAAGCAGGGTTAAGCTCAAATGAAATATCTCACTCATGTAAAATCATCACAAAATGGAAAGAACCTCAAGATGACTACGGAGGCTCGCTTCACCTTTTCCCTGACGGTCGTGGCTCTCCGTTTGAGGTCCCCGGTGCAACAACAACGAAGGAAACGTCCCACCACTTCAAGTCTTTATTCTCGAGGTGGACAGCTTTGGGGAGTATGTCTTCAATTTTACTTCTTCCTCACCCCTTCTCAAACATGGAAAGGCAGTGGCATATAGGAAAATTGTAGTGTGACATCGCTGCTACACCATGAAAAAAACACATTCACCAAAATGAATGTCTGGAAAAAATAAGACAAAGATACATTTTAGATACAAACGAGTGTTTTATTGAAGCAGAAAAATAAGACATTTTAATTCATGGTACGGTTTATGATCCACGACATGATTTTATTTAATTCCCACAATAAATTAAATCCAAACATGCGACATTCTTCACCATTTCATCGTTAAAGTACAATAAAAACAAAGCTGTGTTAAAAGAAAATTCAGTCCT
>OMNM01008664.1:28550-38997 GCA_900302745.1 Parablennius parvicornis | reverse complement strand
TTGATTTGTGTATCGCTCAGGTGAGGCCGAGGGAGTATTATTTTTTATTATTCTTCAGATATCATGATAAGCATTTGCCACAGATGTCCGACCAGGGGAAACAGATGGGGCGGGAATACGGGGGGGAAAAGAAAAACAAAAAACATTGATCATTTTTGGCACAGAAAAGTTGGAAAGGAGGACCCGACATGAAAAGACAGTGACAGAGTGTGCGAGGGGAAAAGTGTTGAACTATGCATTAAAGTTGTGACAGTTGACAGGCAAATAGATTTCCCTTGTTTGCTGTGGGACACAACAGGACACCCTGCCAAGGCTTTGGAAAAGTCTCATTTATCAAGGCTGAAGAGGAAACTTCCATTTAGGAAGTGGATCTTTTTTTATTTATTTTTTTGCACTGGAGAAAAAAACAGATGATAAAATGTGCTGTTTATCTTTACTACATATATGGATTATATACCACGTTATTATTTATTTATTTTTTCAGGATATGGGAGAACAATAGCGCCAGTTTTATGTTCATGAATTTATCTGTCAGATTGTCAGTTTTTTAAAGTGTGGTCCTGGAGGGGCTCCACTTTGCAAATTTTATAATGGAAACAAGAGAAATTAAAGGTGGAATATTTCACATGCACACTATGCATGCACATTTATTGAAAACAATAATGTCTTTGCTCCACCTCATGACCCCTGACCCCACCACCCTGACATGACGTCATGATAGATAACTAAGATAGAATAGGGTTAGTTTACTTTTTGGACAGAAAAATATACATTATTATTATTAAAGATGATTGATTTTTGATTTTGTTTTGATTACTAATATTTTTTTTTACTTTATCATTATTTTTAGTATGAGGATTGTTGTTTAATCTTTTTTTTTTTTTTTGTAAAATGTTCCAAATAAAAATTTAACAAATATATAATGGAGGACGACAGACTCCAAGTCGGTCTGATGTTATTTGCTTTAATAAGACAGACAATACTTTAGATTTGTAGATTCCTCATTTTTTGCGTGCTCCGTGTCTTCTTCTGTTTTTGGTGTGTTTTCTGTGGCAGCATTACAGCGCAATCTACAGGTCTGGCATGTGCACTACATCCTTTCGAGTAGGTTTCATGGTGTTGCGTGGACGCAGATGTTTCCTGTGTGGATGAGAAACGACAGAGAAAAACAGATTTTAATGATCTCCTGGACAGGGAATCGTAATCAGGCATGTAACAGACTAAACCGATATCCCTTCATATCATATTTTTACTGTTTTCAGAGGATTTTAAAAGGCTGGCCAATCGGTTTTGTTCATTTTTCAAGACAATTATGTTGAGTGATCCTCAGTTGATCACAAACATTTTGTGAAAGGCAACAGAAAAAGAACTATGACAAGCATGTTTTGGAAATGCATCTGTAAGTTTGATCGGTTGGATCAAGTTTGCAGACATTTTTAAGTGGCTTAAAAGTGTTGAATCTCTTTAGATCTTCTCTCCTGTCATTTAACTATTTTATTTTACTAATGGAGGTTTTGCGTCGCTTTGTGCAACTCAAATATTCCCACATATCTTTATATTTAAAGGTTGAAACTGATGTTTTATGAGTTTTTGCAGTGCAATATCACTCTGAGGCAGTAATAAATCCACAATGTCTCCAACATCAGTGTGAGACTTCGAACAGACTCAATGCGGCTTGCTATGTTTCATCAGTGTTCAGCTTCCTGTTGCTTGGTTTACCAAAATGCTTCAAAGTGTCACTCATCAGGCGAGGCAGAGAGACAACAGAGATATTCTGTCACTGTCTAAATTTGTTATTCAAATGACAGAAAAAATTGGAAGTTGTGTCGGTCAGAGTCAATCCCGTTGTGACGGTGACTAAATCTGTCTAGTGAGAGGTAGAATTATGAGAAACAAAACAATAAAACACTAGGATGTTGCATGAAATTGGAAAGGGGCACAAGATCGGAATAACATGTTGTGTTTAATAAAAATCCATTCTGATATTTTCCATAATATTAAGCACACAAATATTTCACAGTATAATGTGAAAATCTGTTTCTAAGTGTAACAAAAATCGTAATTTTTTCAAGGTTACTGCTTTGGCTGTGTTGGCCACACAGTTAGTTTAAGCTTAACTATCATTTCTGTCTGTCTGTATTTCTTTATTTTTTTCCCCTTCAGCCTTTGTCTGTCTGTGCGTGCACACGTTTGGTCCGACTGGCGCGAGCTTTGGAGTGGTGTATGAAATGTTGGTGTGGAGTGGACCATCGCGGGAAATGCCTGCCATTCACACACACGTGCGCACACGCACGCACGCACACACACACACACACACACACACACACACACACACACACACACACACACACACACACACACACACACACACTGGTGCTAAACAAGCAAACAGCTTAGAAAACAGATGTGCTGGCAAACAAGGTGCGGTGCAGTAAAGTGGAATTGCAGCATGGACAGAAGAGCTACTTGCAGACCAAACACATTACATGATAGTGACATACTGCCTTGCTGTTTGTTGGATGCATGAGGGAGTAATTCATGCTTGTTTTCTCTCAATCTCCTGTTTTGTACCAATGTGAAACTTTTTGCTTAATCTATTTTGTATATTACTTTTTTTTTTTGTGACTTTGGTCAAAACCAGGTGATGACACAAGTGTTCTCTCTGCTTTAGATTTACTAATTCACTTTACAACCAAGTCTTATAATATATAGTGAAGCTTGAGTGTCCAAAGAAAGCCAATGCAGGGAAACATGCAAACTCTATAAAGAAAATGACTCATTGGTCAATAGATTTAAAGAAGAAGCAGTTTAGGCAACAACACTTGCTCTTGCCTCATCTTTCTGCCTGTTTTTATCATAATAAAAAAACTGAATTTGCCACTTCTGCCACTTAAATTGTGTAATTTATTTTTGTTTTTTTATGTTAAGTCACTAATTTGTATGCATATACAGTTTCTTCAGATTAAAAGAGTGCAATTCAATGATTGAGAGCTTCTAAAGTAGTTTGGGCTTCTTTATTGTTGCTATAAGAAATGAGTAGGATGGTTAAAAAAAATAAAGAAGTCTTTGATGCATTTAAATTGATTTCTCTGAAAACTTTCTCACATAATTCTTGTTGAATGCTAAATATGCTGGCTTGACTTGCAGCCTGATGATTTTTGCGAGGTTGTGTACACATCCATATATTCAGTTGCAAATTTTGGCCTTGATTCAAAAGGAGGGAGATTGATGAAACGTGATGGACCCAGTAACGTCCTAAACACAAATGGTTTCTGAAAATGGAATGCCTTTTCATAAACAACATTGCTCGAGATTGAATCAGCCATTGGTCTGTGGAGGGAAGCGGAAGAGGGGCGGCAGGGAGTGATGTGCAAAGAAAAGATAACGGGGTGCGTGTGTGTGTGTGTGTGTACACGAGAGAAAATATATGATGAAGTGAGAGGAGAGTGGCACACAAGAGGCCAGATGCTCTATCAATATGCTCATGGGAACGGGGGTAAAAAAGAGAGAATGACAGAGTAGGGAGGCAGTGGCAAATGAACACACACAGATCCACAAGAATGAGCAGCAGTAAAAAGGATAAGATTAAGATGGATGGTTGAAAGTGAGAGAAAAGGAAACCCAAGGAGACTAATACACAGGTGTGAGCAAGAGATGAAAAGTTTTCCAGTGGGCAAGAAAAAGAGAAGCTGACAAAGATGGCGTCTCTTGGAAATAGACATGTGAAGTGTGGTCAAGAAGAGGTTCTCAACAGGAGATACAGACGTGTGAGAGGAGGTAAATTATGTAATTTTTTTTCTTGCCGACTTTGGGTGTTTTCATCCCGGTCAGTACAGACCAAGAGGAGCTCAACCAAATAGTCTCACAAACAGCAAATTTTGAGGGTCTCGTGTTTTTTCGCTCGGCTCCTCCTGTCAGAAGAAACGTTTGCTCGGCTGTGCTAACAGTCCCGGCTGAGTATCTCCTGCAGTCTGGGCCACAAACTCTTGTGTGATTGGTCAGATTTATGTTGTTTACTTTCGTATTCTGCCACAAGTCCGCGACAGGGCTGTGAGTGGCATCTACTGTTACTGTGGATAGCCCCGACGCACGTTAGCATGTAGCACGGACCTGAGTTTACGCGAGGCCCAACATGGGGACTTGGATACAAACTTTATCTGTTATTACTGAAACAGTTCAGCTTTTTTTCCCCAGAAAACATATGCAGTGAGAAATAAGCTGTGTAGATGAAAAGCCGAAACGGCACTTCACACAATGGCGTCTGCTGTGAGGGGGCGTGGCCTGCAACTTTGCCCAGCTTCTTCTCGTATTATATTATGTCCCGACGAAGACGAAATTTGAGAGGAGTCTTGCTCAGCGAGCCAGCGGTGGTATTCTTTCTATTTCTTTTTGTCCATTTTTATTTGAACAACATAAGAATGTAATACAGAATTACAAGAAATAAAAACTAACTGTGCAGGAGAGGAAAGAACCCCAAGAGGCTTATATAAAATCCTCCAAATGGATGAATGGCAGTCTGAAAGTCTTTTTAGCGCGTCGGTGTGAATGTCTGATGATCACGGTCACAAACTGAAAAATAAAAACAGACAAAACAATAATCACAATTTTATTACAAAAACATAATATTTAAAATGCAAAGTCGTCTCTTTGATTGATAACTAATGTAACTTTGATTACTCACATCATCTGACGTCTCCCGCCTTGTTTTTTTTTTTTTCCAGCTGCTTGAAGCTTTCTCCCGTCACACACTCTATTATTATTATTCTTTATTATTCTTTTCACTGCAGATCCCCATTTAAAAAAATCACAGCAATAGCTACTATGATATTATAATATTCGTTATTGTTTGCAGATTGAGAGTGAAGAGTTGCAATAGATAAATATTGTCACCGTTATGACTTTCTTCGTCTGGTTTGAGTTCTGTCGTTGCACAATGTGGACATCAAAATCATAATGCTACGTAAACGTGACGGTTAGGACCAGCACATGAGGAACTTTTCTTTGTCCCGTCCTTTTTAACTGATAATTGAGTTTTAACTGGAGATCTAAGTAAAGCAAACATAATGAAAAACTGTATTACTGGATTGAGGAGAACAAATTTGCATTCATGGATTAAAATTTGAACCATCATCAGACAAAACATCCTGAAAAGTACTTGAAATTGGACGGTAGCTTATTTATATGAATAATATACATTTTCAGCTAAATTTGATCTTGTTTATTATTTTTTTTAAAAGAAAATGTCTACACTGATTCCATTATTTTTCAACCTTTTTTATTTTCTTTACTTGATTGTGAGTCTTTGTTTGTGCCCCGGATGACATGCAATATTCATTCTGCTCTGTGATCTTTTATTATGAAGACCCTCGGAGCACGTTAGAGAAAGCTGCCACTTATTGGATTTTTTTTATTGTCACAATAAGAAAAGCTTTGAGAGTTGTGAAACTGCATCTAGCTCTGGGTGTGCAGATTCAGATTTATGCACGTGTCTCAAGAATCCATAAATGTGGCATGTAAACTGGTGAGTGCATGAGACTTTATGTTGGCGTTTCTACTCTGCCTCTCTGGTTTCTGCAGCAGCGATGAAGTTAAATGGAAAAATGGCCTTGTGAGTATTTGTAATAATGCCGTCACGCTCGTTCAAACATCTTTTATGTGACAGGAGCCATCTCTTAGAGTTTGAGTTCAATTTAGAGCTCATTTGCAACCCAGTCTCACTCCAAATTATGTAAGAGCTACGTTTGTCCACAGAGAAAAATGTAGTCATTTCACAAAAAAACGGCTCTGAAACTGTGACATGGGAACATTTCTTCTGCTTATTCGTTTCTGTGACTTCAGATCACGTGACTACGGACTTTCTTCCCTCATGTGAAGATGAAAAATGGTGCACATCCCTTCTATTTTTGGTGGAAATTGCTGTAAATACAACAGCTTGTGGCCTTAGCTTCATTCTGATACATTTTCTAGTGACAAAGTTGCGTTTTATTTTCATAGTTTCCGTTCTGTTTTATGTATATCATCTGTACTTTTTTTGCGTTCGATGTACATCACATTGAGCTCAACAAACCAAAGGTTTGTTTCTATTAACAAAGAACCGTAATGTCACGGACTGAGTTGCTCTTACAAATAGTTACATTCGACTACAAATATGCTTCTACGCCTTAAATGATGACCTCTGTTTGATTTTCAAAAACACATAACTGAATGTTTCAAAAAGTCAATGAAACAGATCAAAGGATTTTGGCCACAATACAAACTATAGAATGGAATAATCTTTGTGTTTTAATTTACACAATATGTGATCTACGGCCGCCACTTGACCTGAAGTCTGCCCACAGAAAAAAAGGATAGGCAGATGAGACGAACCACGTTACGATTTCAGAGCCGTCTTTGTGAGATGATGACGTTTTCTGTCAATAAAGAGATTAAACCTGGTGCATGAGTTGAACTTTTTTTTTTTTTTTAGACCATGTTTTTTTTTTTGTTATTTCAGAGCTAATATTGTCACTTCTTTTGAAATACAGCAGTCTTATTTGTGACCCACAGCCTCAGCTGTGCTGTTGGATATATGCAGAATGACATCAGAAACCTGAGGAGAACAAAAAAATGTTATTTTTTATATTTATTATTTTTTAGTTTTTTCATTTCAAGAAGCTGAGTTTGAAGTGAAGTAGGGGGTAGAACTGAGCCACAGAAAATTGTGCTCTGCACTGCAGGAGTGCTCTGGTTTCCTCTCGTGGGGAAGAATGGGGAGCGAGAGCTTTTTTTATATGGTAGCTATGGAGGCCCCAGCTCTCCCTTTAACACCTCTGATTGTTGGCTCTCTTCTTCTACTTCTTGCGATCCCTTTTGGTTTTTCCGCTGGGGGGAAAGTGTCAGAGACGTCTGCTTCTCCTTTCTGGGTGATTTAAAGACACTGATTGGCTCTCGGTTCTCAGTCAGGGGTGTAACAGTAGATAAAAACTCCTGGTTCAGCTTTAAAGTAAAGGCTTAGATTCCTCTTTTTTTTTTTTTTTTTGCAGCCCTGCAAAATATTTATCATACGAGATTTTTTAGAAAGATATTTTTCTGGGTAATAAAGTCTCTTTGTAATCTGAATGATTTCAAAGGCTTATGAGCAATAAAGTTAAAACATTTCAAATAGATGTAATATTAAATTATAAGTAAGGCTGAGCTGCCAAGTCTCATGCTCGGGGAAAAAAAACACTACAAAAACTATTTTGTCTTGTTAAGCAGCAGTTTTTGCTGCGTTTTGTAGGGGAAAAAATGAACGAATAAGTGTATATAAATAAGCAAAGCCCATCTGCAGTATTGAGTTTAATCCCATGACATGTTTTCAATGTATATGTGTGGTTAATTGTTTATTTGACTCCTTAATTGTCGAAAAGTACTAATAATAATGAAAATTAATATTGGAGTCATTTCCTTGTATTACTTCTTTAAATCTGTATGAATTGTCTAATGAGTCATCCTGCAGCTTCTGATGTCAGTACAGGCTTATCTAGACATTTCTACCGATGCACAAACAACACTGTATGATGTAATGATGGGCATTATTATTGCACATTTTTGCTTATGCGATAAAGTTATAGAATGACTCTGATTTTCTTGATTTTGGCAGATAAAAGGATGTTGTAATTTTAAATTACAGGTAGGTTACGGGTCGGACAAGGATATTGTAAATTTGTAAATTGTTTTGGTCGAATGTTAACTTCAAATGGCAAAATCTCAAAGCTTGTAATGTATCCACACATAGAAGAGAAAATTCTGACTTCCAAAGAGGGAAATAGATAATACAATGAAACTCACAATTTTCCACAACCCTGACAGAAAATGCATGTCACTCAACATGTCATCCACATGAAAAATAGTATTTATTGATGCAATCAAAAACATTTTAGGTGCAAAGAGCGAAACTTTTTCGGCTGCATCAAGTTCCACTTTTAGAAATGGGAATATCCCAGCTGAATTCTTCATATGTTCCCAACTGAACCGATGCACATTAATGCAAGCCTTGTATGTGCATTTTCCATTGTTTAACTTTAGATATGAAACTATTAGGAAGTTTTTACTCTGTGGTAATCAGGGTTATTGAAGCCAGAAAATTGAATCGGTGAGCCAGAGAGATGATGGCATTTTCTGCTGCACATCATTATTTCGTTAAGCTACTTCTCCCACTGATCTATATCTAATGTTGTAAAGTACAATCAGAGGCCCCTGAACCTTAAAATAAACTCCAAAAGCTCTTCTAATTGTTTGAGGAAGAAGTTTTAACCAGTCTTCCATTGCACCCGCTATCGACTGAAGCAAGAGTAATGAATCTGTCAAGGTTAAAACACGTTCTTCACTTCGTCAAGCAGCTAATGACAACACCACAGTTTGCACATTTAAGAAACCTTGAATTCCAGCTTGTGTAAGTGTGAGTTAATGATCTGAGCTAGTAATTAAACTTTGTATTGTCACTATATCACCGCCGAGCATCTCTTATTCTTAACCTCCTTTTTATTCAACCATTCTGCACACACTCTATCTTTTCTGCTTTCTGAGCTTTCTAGAGTGTTGTCTTCACTCAAGATTGGTTTTAGGTACACTTTACTCAGTACATAGAAACCCACTGCTCTTTATCGTGAGATTGTACTTTTTTTTTTTTTCAGATGGATTATTTATTTAATAATTTTTTATTTGAGTACCACCGCTCATCAAAATGCAAAATGCTGATTTTGTTCAAGTCGAAGCAGCCATGTGGGTGAATTTCAGCTGCCTAATGTTAAAAGCCTTTTCACTGCAGCAGGAAATGTTTGACGGGGTTACGGTCTTGAAACTGGGGGCAACAACAGAAAAGTCATGCCACTGAACTCAAGAATGATTTTGAAGAGGGAGAGGAAAGAGACATATTGAAATCAGTGAAATGAACCAAACAAGATGAGAAACTGAACAATTATGTGGTGGCATGGAATAAATAAGCACTTCTGTTAATCTCAAATTTTCAAATAAAGATCCTGAATGTCTTATCAGCCCATGGAAAGAAGATAGATGAGTTTTCTTTGTAACATGTGGAGAAGGTCGAGCTGAATTTTGTATAAATGGCATAAAGTGAAAGCTATAATCTAATCCTGAGGAAAAGCTGTGCTTTAGAAAAAAACTTTCCTTAATGGGGTCATGTCATACAGCTTTTCAACATTTTCACGTGGGTCTCGTTGATCAGCTGCATTCGGAATCTGCTGTGTCTATGTGAGCTGGACTGGCTCCACCTACACATGTTCATCTTGGGAGGAGGAGGAAGTACTTCCTCTCGTGGTGCCATGTGCCAGAGTAGAGCTGCCTAATTGTGGGAGGAGTCAAAAGGAGGGCCTACCTTGGTTGGGATTGGCTAAACCTCTGATGACACTATATAGGGTTTGATTTCTGATTGGTTCGTTGGAGCAGCACACTTTTTATAAACTGAAACAAGCCAGGGAGAGAAATGACAGACTTTCTTCACTTCTGTGGCGCCATTCCCAGGTATGGGGACAAATATTATTGTTGGGAAAATCATTAGAAAGGGAATTTTGCATAATAAGACTCGTCTTATATCCAATGTCAACAAATGACTTCAGGTGTTTTGTTGACGTTACGTAAATAGTTGGTTTACCAGCGGTACTTTACCTCCATCAACAGTCTGTCTAACTCCCTGCTGAGATCAATGAACTCTCAGACTGCTACCCAACCACAGTGATCTGTTGTACGTCTGCTGGATTGAGTCTGCACGGCTTTTAGTTCAGTCCCTCCATCATGAGTTTCAGTGACCAACTGAAGTACCGTCCTGTTTTGTTCTCTGGGCGGATATTTGTGTGAGTGTATGTAGCAGCTGTGGCTGAGGACGCGGTTGCGTCGGTGAGTCTTTGTTGCCAAAATGATGGATTATGCTGGAAACGGGAGGATGGGACTTTTACAAAATGATGACCGGTTTATCAGGAAATGGTGGCTGCGAATGTTGCCCTGACTTATTTGCATGATAGATGGACCTATTCTTGGACTTAAGTGTTCATTTCAATTCACTTTGTTTACATGCAGGTTAATTTTGTGTCAGTGCTCGGCATACCAAGGTGGTCCCTCCTGACACAGCTGCACAAAGGCAAATCCTGTTTACTGAGCAGTAACATGCAGGAATAAATCCATTCTTCAGTGAGAATCGTTTAATTAAAACAGAATTTCCTTTTGGAATAAAGGTTTGTATGGACTAGTGGGGTAGTAGTTAGCACTGTCACCTCGCTATGAGAATATCCCTGGTTCAAATCCTCAAGGTACTTGTTCCCCATTTGTCGGCAAGAAAAAGAGAAATCAATAATGAAAGAATGAAAGAATGAAAAAGTGGAAATGACAACAAAAGGTAATAAAATATTTAAAAATAAAAACACAACAAAACAGACAAACATAGAGCAAAGCAACCCAGAAAAAAGAGTAAATA
>OMNM01008664.1:16024-28530 GCA_900302745.1 Parablennius parvicornis | reverse complement strand
ATTTGTCTGTCATTTATATTTCCATGCACTTTGCTTTCATGGTCGGCAAATCAATAATGAAAGAATGAAAGAATGAAAAAGTGGAAATGACAACAAAAGGTAATAAAATATTTAAAAATAAAAACACAACAAAACAGACAAACATAGAGCAAAGCAACCCAGAAAAAAGAGTAAATAAAGAATTTAAAATATGAATGCAAGGTACAGTTCGATCGTGCATTTAACTCATTAGAAATTGTAATCGATTGAATTCTAATTATTTCATACCTTTTGGCCGCAGGGCACAAGTCAGAAACACAGAAACAAAGAAAGAATTAACGGAAATATCAAAGTTAGCCAATTGCTCCACATCTGAATCTCTGTTGGCGGGTAATTGTGATGGAAAGAAAAGAAGAAACCAGGGCCCAGTCACCAGTGGGGTAAAGGTACTTTTCCACCTGAAACCATATCGATATCACAATACTCACTATTGTAGTGTTCACCTGATGTCCTGCAGCCCCGCTTTAAGGCTCGTGTGGTGTTTTTCTACTTCTATTTAGTTTGATGCTGAATCTACTTGAAAAGTAGAAATTGATTGTGGATTTGTTGCTTGACTTCTGTTTACTCACCAAATAATGAGTCTGACTTGTTCATTTTTAAGCTGAAAGGAGTGAATGTATACTAAAGAGATGTAACTATTTCTTTATGTCACGTTTGGGAACTTTTAATAATTTCTAAGATCTGGAATTAAAAGAAAAATGTCATAACACAGGATGGTGGCGTAGTTATTATCCATTTCACCCCGATCAGTGAGTAGTACGACGGAGACGGGGCAAGCTGGTACACAACAGTAGAATTGCTAGTTGTCACAAAAAAGCTTGCGTAAACAGTTTTTATTGTACAACTTCTTAATTGAAAAATAAAAAAAAGACTGCATCGGCTCAGAGTTATGTGTGTATCAGCAATTTTTTTTCCTCCTTCACTTTCCCCTGAAAATTATTGAAACTGCAGAAAAACACAGCAACATTTTAGCTGTGATATTTTTTATTTTTTCAAGCAGGCTCATCCAGCGGAGACACTTGGGATTATCGTGAATGGCACAAACAGTGTTGCGAACCGTTATCCGTGCTCATTAAAGCATTCCCGCCACCTTGTCTGGAGTGTAGACTCGAACAAAATGACTTATCAGCGCTGTATGCGATTCCTAGAGCGTGGCGGTTTCTTTGGTCCACGTGTCGTTATGACATGCACGAGCTCTCCCATCTTGTACAGATAAAGATGTTTAACATCCTATAACTGCTGTGTCTGCCGGGAGGAGTGTGCGATGGGTTGACGTAGATTCAGAAACGGGGCATTCTGGGACGGGAATAGACGCTTTATTAGAGACGAGTGTTGTTCTTCTGTGTGCTACTTATAGTCAGAGAGCGAAACGCTGCATGGGAGGTGTTGGACTGCAGCTGTAATCATTCCCAGAGGTTAATGATGCAATCAGGCATCACAGGTACCACTGAGTTATTAGAGCAGAGGACAACATGAATGTCCATCCATCACCAAATCTGTATGCTCCTCCAGCAATATTGTTTTCCTTCCATCCATCCATCCATCCATCCATCCATCCATCCATCCATCCATCCATCCATCCGTCCATCCATGTATTCATGTGATCACCTATCCATCACCTATCCATCCATCCATGTATTCATGTGATCATCCATCCATCCATATGGTCATATCATCCAAATACATACTTTGATCCATACTTCCATTCATTCATTCATACCTCTGTTTGGTTGTCATGAAACTGGAGCCATTAGCCTGTCAGTTTTCACATCAAGAGATTCCAGAGGAAGTTGAGTAAACCGCTGCAGCATGCAGTCACAACAGCTGCTTGATCGAGCCACGCTTGATCCTATTAATCACATACTATGAATTACAAAGACACAACAAATAAATTAATCCAGGACTGAAAATGGAATTGCATCCCACATCCCACTTTTATTCCTAAAGCACAACACAAACAATGGAGGAATTCTAAAAACATCATTAATCTTGGGACCGTGACACGTCACCATCTGGACAGATATGTTTCCATAAGTTACTGCACGTCTGCCCACGAGAAATTCTCATAGCATTTTCTTTGTGTTCCGGCTTCCTCGTGCACGCACTGTTGGTTTCTTTTTACTTAAAATGCACATCAAACTCTGCATCATTCCCTTTGGCTCACTTCCTGTGTTTGATCCCCTGGATAGTCCGCCAGTGTTTCACGGTGTAGAGGATGAAGCCGATCATCCGAGTGAGTGAAGTGTGGTCAACTTGAAGCGGATCAAACACACACACACCAGGGAAACATGCAAACCCCAACACAGAATGGCCCTGATTCAGAAGTGAAGAAGGCTTTATGTTCTTTGTAGAATTAGTGCAGCCTTTTTTTTCAGCCCACAAATTAAAACTGTGACACATTTACAAAGTTTCAAATGAGAGAATAATGAATGGTTGAAACGCTGTCCTGCTTTTATAACCCAAAGAGTTTCTGCTTCTTGTTAAAGGCATTAACACATTGTTTTTTCCACTACGGCTGTTGAAAAAATGCACTGTGTTAGTCCGGCATAATTTTAACATTGGAATGATACACTTTTTCTCCATTGTCGAGAGTGCTCCTCCGCATGCATTAGCCTGATTTCCTCTTGCAGTGTTTGCTGAATTTCTAGAGAGGTTGCAGTTGAAGGTTCATCATGGAGATATCAATAGAAGATTTCTAGTCAAACAGTGAAAAGCAGTGCGGGAAAGGTGATGGAAATTTGCAATTTTTATTTGTTTCATGTGTTAATGTGAGGTCTGTTCCAGTTCCCATATCACGTTCGACAGATCTGCCGCCTTTGTCTGCTGCTGTGTTCATTCTTCCAGCCGAGCCCAGACTGCAATAGATGTTTAAATCACAGTCTTTATGTTCGCCAGGGCTCATTCACCGAGTTTGTTTCCAGCTGCCTTCATCATACATTGTTTTTTTGGGTTTTTTTTGCTAAAAAGTCGAGTACGTGAACTTGTTGGGTAGTTTTATACACTCCAGCTGAAAATGTGCAAATGAGCATGAGGAGCTAAGCCCACCTGCTGCGTTTTGTGTCACTTTAGCCTCTCAACCTGAGAGTTTCGTGTTGTTTTTGCACTTTCAAGAGCTGTTTTTTTCTTTTTTCTTTTTTTTCTTGACTGTCCTTGGGTTTCCTCTGGGCTCTCCATAAAGTAAAGTGTTCCTGCGCGTGAATGCTTTGCCTGTCTCTTTTTGTCCACAAAGTAGCTCCTCAATGTCACAACCCGAAGGATAAGCAAGTTTGGCTAATGGATCCATTTTTCTGAATAGTGGATTTAACTTGTGCATTGATCTTGAACCGTGGTTCTTGCTCGGTCTGTACTCTTACTTACAAAAGCTCTGATTTGTTGGTTGTTTCCCTCAGATTTGAATCCACTGGTAAGCATACATAAGTTAGCATTACATACGTTTTGTTTTGAAACGCTCCTGTTGAAGGCAAACCATCACTTTCACAGCCCACTAATCTGTAGAGGACAATTAAACCTCGATATACAAACTGTAATTGGAAACAAAAACCAAACACTGTGAAAAGAGTCATTATATCTCTTTCTTTTTGCCCGATCATTTTAATTAACATTGCACACTTAATTGTTGAAAATTGCCTCGCAAAACATTATCACTAGGTATCATCACACTGTTTACAGAAGCTAAAAATTAGTTGTTGTAATGAGTCATTAGCAAATGAGGTTCAGGAGAAAAATAACTTTCAAGCCAACACTACACATGTGTAATGTCCAGTCTGTGTCCTGGGTGTTAAGCCTAATGAAGTTTTTCACGAAATATATGATTGAATCCACCCTGGAATCAAATACTGTAACTCTAAAATAAATTATAAAGAAAAATGCTTTCATTGACTCATGTATATGTATGTTGTGGGCTTCGATGGCAATACGATAATACGGTATACAGCGGGTCACGGAAATAGCAACGTATCAGTTTCAATACCGTCAGTTCAAAAAAAAAATTAAATGGCTAGAATGTGTCCTCGCACACAGTTTAAAAAGGGCGGGCTACAATTATTAATAATAATATTTTAAAAAATTAATTGATTAAAAACACGCTTGCGTGGTCCGGAATCCGGATCCCAAATCCTTTTCCTCGTTTTGTCAATATCCCAACTTTCCAGAACAGTAGGCTCACTCATTGCAGCCACACACCTGCCAAGTGCCAGTAGATGACAACTTGTAGGAGCACCTCGCTACAGAAGGTATGATGCTTGACGCTCCCGTTGCGGTGTGTCACAACATCTATGTCGGTTACTCGCACCACAGTTAGAGTTTCCCACGCTGCAGCTGAGGTTGTTTCGCGTTGTGACACTCCTCGCAGCCGGTCACCGTCGCTGCTCTCCCAGCCCTCGGGCGCTCGAGCGTCTGTGCTCCCAGCGTCTATACTAAAACATGTCTTGAAACACAATATGCAGCACTTCCACCTTCCAACACGTGTATGTTGTGTTGTTATTCTTTCATTTTTAGTGTTTGGTATTCAGTTACTGAACGCTGAAGGCACAAGTCAACAGTTTGGTGACGCTGTCTGAGTCTTACGTCATCATTTTTAATTTGTCATCGTATTTGTAATACCGTATACCGCCGTAATAAAATAGGGAGAAAGTTTGACGGTATCAAAATTTGGATACCGCCCAAGACTATTATGTTGTACACACAATGGATTTTAAATGGTTTAATATTGAATTGAATTCATTTGGAATATGAAAACAACAATGATGAAAAAGCATTGTTACACAAACACACACAGATTTCAAGAATTTCAGCGCCACATTGTGGGACAACATATATGTTATGTTTTTTTGTTTTTTTTTTAATTTGATCAATTATTTGAAAATTGATCAAATCTATTTAAACCGTCTCACCATGTTCCTTCTTGAGAGAAACCCAGTCTGTCTGGGTTTGATCTGCTATTGCCTGCAAACACTTTTAACGGCTGTAGATATCGAATGAATCATTAAGATGAACTACGTTGGTTGACCATGTTCAGTATAAAGACATTAAAAACACTGAAGTTTACTGATAAAAACAAACCAGAATATCCCAATCAAATTTTTCACAGCATGACTGGAATTTGAATCTTTCTTGGCCATTGTGGTTGAATTTTCACACAGTTCACTTGTTTTGTAGCTGTAACTTTTAACTTCTGCATGGTGAGCTCATTTCCAGTGCAAATGGAAAAGAGAGACGTGACTGATAAGTTTTGTCAAATCCAGAATACATTAAAATTCTTCCTGTTGTTCTGGTGCTCCTTTTAAATTTAGCTTCTAGTGGTTGGGTCTGATTCATTGAACCTTTATAAATCATAAAACTAACGTGGTTAACAGACAATCTGCCGTTGAAAAAGGTAAAAGTGGATGTTGACACACATACAACAAACAGTGGAGGAGCTCCCAACTGTCTTCACACTCTGGACTCAAATTTTTTATTTGAACTGACTCTTCACTTGATTCTTCAAGCAGGAGGACGGCAGCTGAGCCGTCTGCCTCATTGAACTCTTGGCAAACGGATCTCGCACTTGTTGTTGAACATTCGACAAACAGACACCCTAACAGCTAGGATTGTTGTAGCACACTAAGCACAGTAAGGAGCAGATTGGGTTGTTGCCCAGTAGTTGATGAACCTTTTACATTTGCTTTTTTTTTTTGTTTTTTGTTTTTTTGCACAAAGCGATGCTGGTGGAGCCCTGAGTTGTGCATTCAGCGATCGCTTCCATTATATTTCAACCATTCATATATACAGAGTCACCTTGTCATAATGTAGGAATAATTTCAATGCATGATATTTGATTTGGTGCCTTGTTTTGAGTCAAGGGCACAACCCACAGTGTCTGATAAATTGTGAGAAATCTGAGTTATTAATTCTGAATTCTTAACACTGTATGTTGATGAAATGTTAACAGATAAGAGCAAAAGTCAATAAAAGGTATTCATAGTCAAAACTGTAGAATTGCTCTTGTAAATGATGAAAAGCTCATCTAATGGAGTCACAGAGCATGGAAACAAAGATCAGCTTAAGGACGAGTAATACAACATCAAACATTCATTTTAAAGGGGTCATATTGTCCAGCTTTTCAACACTTTCACGTGGCGTTGAAAACGTTATATTCAAAGTTTATTGCACCAATATCCAGCTTTTCCTTGATTTTCAGTCATTTGAAGATTTGATCATATGAGCTGCATTTAGAATCTGCTGTGTCTGTCTGAGCTGGACTGGCTCCGCCCACACATGCCCACCTTGGGAAGAGGAGAAAGTACTTCCTCTCGTGATGCCATGTGCCAGAGCAGAGCTGCGTAATTGTGGGAGGAGTCAAAGGGAGGGCACACCTTGATTGGAATGGGCTAAACCCCCGATGACACTATATAGGGTTTGACTTCTGAAATTCTGAAAATTTTAAATGAGCCAGAGAAAGAGATGACAGATTGTCTTAATTCCTGGGGTGTCATTTCCACATATGGGGGTGTCCATTACTGTTGGGAAACCATTAGAAACATAATATGACCCCTTTAAACCAGGAGTTTGCAAAACTTGGGAGGATGACACGTTCACATTCAGGTGAACGTGTAATTGTTATTGTTTTGTACAACAGTTCATCCATTGACCTTAATCATAACTCTTCTCTTGTGGGTTAGAGGATTTTCATTTCAGTTGTCTTCACACAGTCTTTACAGTTACACCTATGATTTTGCACTCAAGCATATTTTATTGATATCCATTTATGTGAGTTCTACAAATATGTTGTATTAGGATAATCAAGCGTTACTGGGAAAAGACATCCCTCCAGACCCCACCAAATCTTGTGAGTTCCCCCAAAGAGGAGGCCCAAGTCATAGCTTGAGAGTAAAAATGGGAGCTGGGAGCTTTAGTAGCACAACAGTCAACATCACCAGACAGCAAGTGGAAGAACTTGGTGTCTACTTTCAGACTTGATTTACATGTGATGAAATACAAACTGTTATTTTAATAAATACAATAATCTGCTTTTTTTATTAGCAGCTGTGCATGACATAGCAGATTGTTGGCGAGCTCTCAGTAAGATCCCCAGGTGATTGTTCAAGGTCACCTCTGATAGTTAAAGGAACTTCATTAAAGCCTAATGTGACATATGGCTGCCTTTTTTTTTGTGTGTGTGTGGGTTTGCTGGGACTCGAAGAGAAAGTCTACATAATTAGTTGAGTATTGCTTTATGCAGACAGCATGTCTTCCCAGGGTTGCTCTTTTCCTTGAGCACTCTCATTTTGATTTCTCACTTCCTCACACCGAGTAGATTTCCCGTGAGCATCAGGACCTGAGACCAGGATTCTATTCAAGCAGAATCTCAGAGTTGCAACTTGTTTATTTACATACAATCTCTGCCTTATGAGTCATTAATGAATGTCCTTTAGCGGAAGCACGGCAATTCATCACCCAGCGAGACACGACAAATAGCCAGAGAGAGCGCTGACAGGAAGAGACGTACAGATGGTACTGCGGCGGGCCGCCGAGACGGGCAGTGCTATACCACTCAATTACATCCCACTCATTCAGAATGCTACCAATGTGGAGAAGGTAGTTGGAGAGTTATGGAGGCGTCGCCTGGTAATATTTGCGTACGTCCTCCTTCCACACTAACACAAGGTTCCTGTAGTAAAAGGAGTAACGAGTAATCTTTTCACTGCTGCTCTTTATTTGATCGGTAAACAACGGGCTTCCATAAAGGACTGGCTTTTGGTGTTGTTTGACAGCTCACGGCTGGAGGTGGCAGAGGCGATGGAGCCACTCCGGCTGGTTTATGGTGTTTAAATTAACTATGGTGCAGAAGAGAACTGCCAGTCGGACTGCTTTCAGGGGACATTTGTCTGCAACACATTGCACTTGAGGTTCGATTTTGCAGGAAACTTATTTCAGTAGTCGTTTTCTCATTTTATAGCTGGATGCCGTTTCTAGTTGCTTTTGAAAAACCTGGATTTTGTCATTGTGCGGATGATCAAAAGCTTGGATGTTGCAAATCGTCGATCTTTACGATTGTGTTCATTCAGAATATCAGTGAAACCAGATAAATCAGAAACAGTTCTGATATCAATCTCCTATTGTGAGGTCCGATATGAAGCCGTGGAAATACTCACCTCTTTAAACCTTTTTCGTATTTTCCTCCTCTTTGTTTGTAGTTCACAGATTTTTCTTGTCATCTTTTGGTGTAAAAATGTAAAATGTGTAAGTACAGTTTAAGTCAGTGTTCACCTAGATTTTTCAGTCCTTACTCAAAAAGATAATCTGTTGAAAATGTGGATTTAGCAGTGAAAAAAAGGATTGTTTCTCTCCATGTTATGATTTTTTTTCCCCCTGCCTCTTGCCACGACTCATCAGACCCACCAGTCCAGAAGTCCCAGCACATATTAACTAAAGGAATTTTACAGTGCCTGTTAAAGTCCCGTGAAACTGACCAATGTCTGCATGTCTCTCTTCCCTCCACAGTATGAGTTTAAGGTGAAGAACATCAAGAAGAAAAAAGTCAACATCGTGGTGTCGGTGGATGGCGTGAAGGTCAACTTAAGGAAAAAGAAAAAAGTAAGTTACCGTTTTTCTCCTCAGTAGAGTAATTAAATGTATCACCATTTCAAAACGTCTCACAATGAGAAGAATATCGTCTTGCTCATGTGCTAATGGCGTGGTTAGTTTTGGATTTTAGCTACGGTTCTTTTTAAAGGCTTGCATTTCTCCTCCTTTCATTATTACAGCAAATGGAAATATTTTGCTGTGAAGGGATGAACCTATCTGGAATAAACAGGCTGACGGCATCAGATATTATGAAATACACCGAGGTTGTAATTTGGAGTGAAAAGCCAAAAACAAGAATGAGTTGAAAAACCCTGGCGTGATAAGAACATCTTCACAAGTACAACTTAGAAACAGAAAAGATTCTTTGCTTTGATTAATTAGAATATATTTTTGGAATACTGCAATTGAGGACCATGTGTTTTCAGATGGCAGGTTAACAGCGATGTTGCGTCCCAGATGGTCCACCATTAGGGAGGCTCCGCATGCTGTCTCACTTTGTTCTTGTTGAGGAGATATCATCTGTAGCTACAGGAGACAAAGTCCCTGTTGTGTAGCAACATTAGGTTAGTCACCTTTAAAAAGCTGTGCCGATTCATTTCCTCTATCTGTGGAGGAAGGCGAAGATCGATGGCCTTCTTAATTACGGGGCAGGTAGGTGTAAGAATGTGGAGATTTTTAGAGAGGACAAAGGGCCTGAGTGGGATTGGAAACCAATGGAGGAGCAGAGACGAGGAGAGGAGTGAACTCGAAGGTGGAGAAAATAGCAAAATGAAACTGGAGACAGTTGGCTCTGCTTTCAGGTTTGGTGAGATTGACAGCAGCGTCAGCTTAACCTGAGGAAAACTCGTGGATGTGGGTGTAGCATGGCAGCACTGAATGTTGTGTCTCATCTCTTCCAGCAAAGAGCTAAAACAAATCAGTGTTTTATCAAGTGTCAGATAGCTCTGCTGCGCAGAGTCCTCCAAAATGAATTGTTTGTAGACTGTCAACCCTTTACTCTGAGTGCTGCTCCACACTGGTCTGCCATAATGTTATGACAACCGGCAGGAGAAGGGAACATCGATTCTCTTCATCATGGCACCTGTTAGCAGGTGGGATATATAACACAGCGAGGGAACATTTGGTCATCAAAATTGCTGTTTGAAGTCTTAAGGATTAAACAAGTAACCCATTTTATTGGCTGGACAACAGATCATCTCCAAACTGGTGTCTTAGCATCGCAGTGGTCAATATCTATTAAAAGGTCCACAGAGGAAATTAGTGACCGGGTTACTGAAGCATTTGGTCCCATAAAGACTCCATTTCACAACCTAAAACTTCTAAGTATTTACTAGAAGTTCCCAAACTTCCTTGTAACCCAAGCGTAACAAAACTTTTTTTTCAAGTACACATTGTAGAATGAATGAAAAACCCATAAATTTACAGTTTACTGTGTTTTATGGACCGAGTTTCAGGCTCCGTTTTTTTTTTTTTTAGAAATTAATTAAACTTAAAAGAAAAAAATCAGATGTCATCTTTCAAATGAATGTTTTAAATTGAAATGAATCACGTTCGATGTCCGATTTTAAATGTATTGACTCAAACCCCTTCCAATCTTGACACTGTGACTGTTTCAAAGCATCATGTTGATGCGTTTGAGGTGGAATCATCCTTATCTGTGCTCAAATTGATAAGATGAGTCATAATAACTTATTTTTATTAAAAGAGCTGTATCAGCTATAACACATAATATATCAGGCATCTGGTCATTCCCACGTTGCTGCTATGATCCCATCACTATCAGACGTCTGTAAAACCCTATCACTTTTCAAGGCTTATGCACGGTTTTCCCTTATGTGGCTACTTTGAGTATGTGTAATACTGCTGGAAACACCTTTGATGCCTCTGAATCCACATCTGTGTGCCCGTTGGATGGATTTGAATTGGAATGGCTTTGTGTTCTGTCGAAGCAAACAGTCATGCAGTGCTGGTTGTGGCTGAAGTAAATAGAGGCTGGGTTCTGTGAAGTGTAAGTAACATGGCAACTATTGATATTTTGTAAACCAGGCTGAATATCAGTATCCTGCTTGTTGTCGTAGAGGGGCTAGTCAGAGACAAACGGTTTCCAGAAATAACCTTGAAATCATTGTTTTCTTTATTTTCTCCATCAACAGAGTCGGTCAACTCAGTTTTGTGGCCATGAAAGAGGAATCTGCTGATGATTAGAAAGAACAGAAGACCAAAATCTGGAATGTTTAACTACAACATCCATGATGTTTTCATCAAGCATTATCAGATACCCAAGCTTTAAATGTAGTTGTGGCGCTAACAGGGAAAGAAATCTCGAGATTAACGACGCAATGATTCAATCTACAGCTGGCTCAGTGTTTAGGTTTTCAACAGGAACAGCAAAGCTTTTTCAGTTCAACTCTGATTTGTGCTCCTGATTGGTTTCTGTGGCAGAGACATTTTTTTTTTTTTTTTACTGGTTTCGGCCATCCAGCAAGCTGAAATAACTTTTTATGATTACACTGTTGGAGCATGAAATGTGTGACGACCAGTGCAAGAGTATAACCTGTCTTTTGCCCAATGGCAGATGGTGCAGGTTCCATCTCCCACAACCTTCACTTTAGCTGGTGTGAATGTTGATAGGTCCATTATAACATCCATCCATTCACTCAACACAGGGAAACGATGGCTTGTGGGAAAAAACTTCCCGAATAAAAATGTATTAATGATTTTTTGGTTCATGGAAATAAGAGAGTCAATTTAACCACATTTGAATTTGGTATCAATTGTAATTACTGCATTTTGTTTAAAATTCATGCACAGTCATTCTTTGAGTCTCACTCTTTGAATTTATGGCCATCATAGTCGTGTACTTCCGCCCTGAAGTGGTCGGTAATAATGTTACTATTTTGGAAGACATTTATGTGGCTTTGAAAGTGAATAAAGATGCTAAGAAGTTATTTATAAAATGTATGAGTGTATATCTAATTTCCTACATTTACATCTTGTTCTTTTATAATCATATGGTTTCATAACTTTAAAATGTCCCTGTTTCCTTCAAGAAATTAACACTTTAAAAGAGCATTCATTACAATCCGTCGTCAAGAGAGTTGTCTAAGGATATTTGAATATAATCATTGCAAATAATCATCTCTATGTCACGTTTACACCTGAAAAGCCTTGTGTTCATGACAATGTTAAATATTTTTTTTACCACAATTAGCTCAGAAGTCTCAAAATAGGAAAATATTCTCATTTGATATCTATAAAAGACGGACTGCATGCTATTCAGTACCACTGTCCTACAATATAATGTGTCATTTATAAAGGGAAAAATAAAACCATCAAACATGTATAATTAATAGTTTAAAAAAAAAAGCCCAAGAAACACCGAAGTGATCAAATAGGGTAATTTATGATCACTTGTATACCAAAGGACAGGTTAATTGAATAAAACGGGAGTTTCAAGGACATCCCATCAAAGATCCAGGCAAACTTTCAGCTCAGTTCAGCTTTCCTATATGTATTATATTAATGTGTATTCTTGTGTTTCAAGTGTAGTGCTTCCCCCCATCCAACATTCCCAGTCCCCTATAGCCTATTAAATATATGATGAATTGCATGAAAAGGGATGAAATTTACAGTAAAAAGTAGTTCCATAAACTTTTCTTTACACTATCATGTCTGAGGACTTCATTTCCGTCGTTAAAACAAATCAAAAACCCCGGCATGTTGCAGCTGTCTCATTTTCATTTCACGAGCGCAGAGCAGATGGGAGCTGATGAATCAAAAGTGATGTGTGTGATTGCTCTGCGATCGGTAACAGTTGAAACCATCATCGAAGGCTCACCGTCACTTTATCTGACAGGACGAAATTAAAGGGCAGCCAATAGATAGATGATTTACCTCCACCT
>OMNM01008664.1:5439-15738 GCA_900302745.1 Parablennius parvicornis | reverse complement strand
TGAAAAATGTACATGAATATCTAAATATTCTATTATTCTGCACACCAATGAAGCCCGATGTGTTCTCCTATCACATTTCAATTATGCGGTCACAAAGTAATATGGTGCTAATGGAGGGTTTTGTGTTGTTCAAACAGAAGAAGGAGTGGACGTGGGACGAGAGCAAGATGATGGTGATGCAGGATCCTATTTACAGGTAAGCTGGCCATACGTTCTAAATCCCACATCACTCTCTTGAGCTCGTCTTGAAATGTTAATTTATCTGGCTTTCAACACTTATTGTAATGATTTCAGTCCTTATGGCTCATTGGGCTTTCTCCCAAATGAATTTTTTTTTAAATCCAGACTTGATTAAACACCCACAGTGTGTGTGCGCGTGTGTGTGTGAGTGCGTGTGGCTCCGTGGCTCAGGAAATGAGAATCTTTTGTCCGCGCAAGCTGCAGGCAGAAAGATGTCAGCTACTTCTTGGTAACTTTTCAGTAACTTCAGATCAGAGTCGCGCAAAAGAGTTGAGAAAGTATAATTCATTTGATATTATCGAGTGCTCATGCACAACAAACCACTGACACCATCTAACACACAGCTGTGGAAACCAGACATGTGACCAAGAGATGGATGATTGACTAAAGCTCAGCAGTTCAGTTCTTTTCAACATTGTGTTTGAGAAAAACACAGCTGGAGGGATAGAAAAGCTTTCCATCTGTCCGTCCATCCATCCATTCATCTATGAATCTATCCATCCATCCATCATCCATCTATCTCTTTATCCATCCATCCATCATCCATCTATCTCTTTGTCATCTGTCCATCCATCCATTTATTCGTCCATTCTTCCGTCATCCATCCATGCACCTATGAGTTTATCCAGCCATGTATCCATCATCACTCCCATCTATTTATCCATCCTTTCATCTATTTATACTGTACATCATCCATCTATCCATCTATCCATTCATCTATTTATACATCAATCATCCATCCGTCCTTCCATCTATCCATGCATCTATGAATCTTTCGATCCTGGCATCCATCATCCATCCATTCATCTAATTTATCCATCCATCCATCCATCCATCCATCCATCCATCCAGCTATCCACCGTCCTTTTATCCATCATGGATCTAACTTTTTTCAGATATCTACTAACCATTTAGTCATCATGATTAGACCAGCCTATCATCTGTTTATCCATTCGTCTGTCTGTCCATCCGTCCATCATCCTCCTCCCGTTAATCCATTAATGTACTGTAAAAAGTATATAAAACGTTATATTGTCATAAATATTCAAACATTTAGATTAGATATTCCACACTGCCTCTTTCAATATCATGTCTTTAGTCTTCAGTAAGATTTTGTACAATTCAAACAATTATAATTTGTGTTTCCTGTTTTTGCTCTTAACTGCAGGGTGACTAACGGTACAAAGACGTGGGTATTGCAATTTTGGAAATTCTGATGATACAATGTGAATACCAGACATCAAAGGGCTAAGACTCTGTTAAGATAGAAGATCAGGATGTAGAATTGCAGAACATGACAAGATCCAATCAGCTGCTCGGGTAGAAAAGGATGGATAATTCATGAAGAAATGTCAAGAGAATAGAATTACCAAGATTTATGTGTCTACAAAAGAAATAATGTTTTATTTAGGCTTTGATTAAAAAAAAAAAAAAAAAAAAAAGCTTATGGTCTCCTTCAGTGCTAAGAACTTTAAGCGTGAGGTTAAGTTGATTCGGTTCAGTTGCCGCAAGAGGTTTAATCTCTCTGAATTGATATCGTGCCACAGTATGTTTACACCCAAGTAAACACGTGAGACATGTAGTGCTGAGAAGCAGCTTGTGCACTTGCTTCTGACAGATCTGCTGACAAATGATGGTCACATTTTAAGATTTCTCAGCCAGCTTTCTCTTACAAACTCATGCAGAGAGACTGTGAGATTTGCCACACAAGTGAGCAGCTCCTATCTTCTAAATGTGGATGACTGTGGCTCAGTTGGTAGAGCTGGTGGTTTTTGAAATGCTGGTGGTCCGGACCAATATCTCACGTGTCAAAGCCTCTTTGAGCAGAACACTGAACCCTGAGGTGTTTCCGATGGAGGTCAGGCCATTTTGCATGGCAACCGTGTGTGGCGTGCACGAAAGAGTGAATGTGACTGACAATGTTAAGTGCAGCGAGGCTGCTGGAGCAATGAAACTGCACTTACATATAAGTGAAGAGGGTTTACATTGAAACTAGTACACCGTATTTGACTGAAGGATATAGACTGGTTGTGCCATGCCTCAGATTTTGCTTCGATTGACTCATACTTCATCTTTCTGCTCTCTCTTTACCACACACACACACTCACACACACGCACACTCCCACTCCCAAGCGGGTGCAGCTCAGAAGTGCATCCAGGAGCCCGGTCGGGGCTTTGGAAATGATTCTGTCAGAAAGATGGATTTTACCCAGCTGTTCCTGTGAGCTGAGCTCGGGAAAAGATTCAAAGTTGTTTATTCCGCCTCATGCACAGTTTTTAAATACCACAGTCTCAAAGTTGCCGCTAATGTGAGTTTATATTAAAGACTCAACTGAAAGTCAATTGACTGTTCCGTCATATGTGCCAGCCACGTGTAATTTAAAATCCATACCGTACCGGAATTTTTAAATCCTTAAATCTAGAAAAAGATGCCTGTTCGTGATTTATTAATAAGTTGAGCTTTGTAAGGTGCCATGTTGAAGAAGCGATTAGCACCGTTCTCCTCACAGCAAGAAAATTCTGGCCTATCTAATGCCCCATTGACATGACAGCATTTCAAGTGAAATGTAGCTTTGCATTTTGGAAAATGTTTGTGTTGAGACGACAATTTCAAACTGATGTATATTTACACAGAAACAGCAGAAATGCTAGTGGGTGCTGTTTTTATGTAAAAAACAGAAATAATAATAACACCTATGAACTGTGTGATCTTCGTCTTGGTCGGCTCAGTATCAGCTGTGATCCAGGTAATTGTGGAGTAAAGTGTTATTAGATTCAAGAACCAACATCACACTTTGCATTCACTGCCATGGATTAATCTTTCATTCATAACAACATAACATCCACATGCAAATGATTTACGACCTTGGTCACCATATATCAACATATCAGAAAAATTTATTTTCCCCTTTTTACTGAGAGATGGCGTCGTAATTTTTTCAAAAAGTTGTGCTATCCCCTATTTCAACAGAGATTGAGTAGGAGTATTTTCAAAAAGTTTGAGGCAAAGCCTTTTAAAACAATCGACTTTGGAGGCCGTTTCAGCGGGTCCAAGTACCGCTGTCATGTAAACTGACCATCAAAACGCAACCAAAGTTTTCCACTTTCACTTGAAAACGTTGTGTAATCGGGGCCTAAAAAGACCTCATGTTTTCCCTGTGCGTCACTTTTCTCCAGATTCTCCGGCTTTCTTCCACACAGCTATACACACAGCTTGTTAGGCTGTTTATTCACTTTGAAATGGTGAAAGGATGAAATGGAATAGACCTGTGTTGTTTTGAATATATAATATGATATACCTCGAAATACAGTTGGGTTTCGGGTTTTGTTCATCCTGTTGAATGTTGGAGGAAGTTATATTAGTGAACAGGCTGCTGATCTGCAATACGAGTGTGTTAATTGAGTGGAGGTGTCCTGCCTCTGCTGTGAACAGCTGTGGAAAAGCCTGAGTCACACCAGATGCAAGCAGCAGTCAGCCTCCTGACAGGGAGTCCTTATTAGTCAGGGAGTCAGTAAGGGCATGGATCCTCTGGTGGTCCTCTTTGATAAAATGAAATATATTCATGTGCTGCATTCTTATGAAAAAAAAAAACCCCAAAAAAAATAAATTCTGCTCTGTACTTTCTTTCAAACCAACCAAGACTGTGATATCTTTGTCCTTGGATTCATCCGAAGTTGTTTTACTCTGAAAGTCGAGCTGTTATCAATATGCAGGGAGGGCAGTTTGTATCTTTCGGCCTTAGCATCATGTATCAGAGTTTTATTGGAAAATTGACTCTGTGTGGTCTCGTTACGAAAGAAGGATTAGCGCGTGAATGTAAATGTGGGTAAATTGTTATCGTCCACGTGTAAATTAGACGTCTGCCTTTGGTCAGGGGGAAAATCCCCCTCTGAGATAACATGCTGCCAATGTAACCTTTTGGAATTAGGCTTAAATAATGCACTCCATAAGCTAATGTGATACATATTTATGTCTGCTTTTTCCACACGCTGGGAGGCAAATGCAGATCAAAGACCTCAGGCTGATTTAAAAGCTCCTAAGTGAGTGTTTTTTCCTTCCAGATGCACGGTGGCTGGATGCTGTGTGTCTAAGTCATTTGGGAGGATTTAGATGAGCGCTTTGCATATTTCTTTTGTGGATTCCCTTTTCATCTCCAGCTGCTTTCAAGGCGGAGCTTGCTGGCTTTCTGCCACTGAGACCGTCCACCACCGCGGTACACAGTAGCTGCGGCGGCGGCGGCAGCAGCAGCGCATGGCAGCACTTAATCACATTTACAAGTGAACACGGCCGAGGTCACTCGTCATGATCCCAACTGTAAATCGGATTCAAGTCATGAACAAAATGCCTTAACTCAAACACTGTATTACACAGGGATGGACAAACAAAGGATTAGTGGCTGATCAACCTTTTATCAAGATGGTGACAGGAAATCTCACTTTGAAATAAAGACCAACATCCACATGATTTATGGTGAAACTCGTGTGTTAACATTGAGATATATGATGCTTGTGTTTGATTTGTAGAATCAGTGAAAATATATTTCTCATAATAACAGGGCAATATTGTGTATAATAATTGGCGCCCCAGAAGTGAAAATAGTCTGTCATCTCTCTCCCTGGGTTGTTTCAGTTTTTAAAAAGTGTGTTAGACCAATGAGCAAATCAGAAATCAAATTCTCTATAGTGTCATCGGGTTGTAGCCAATCCCAATCAAGATAGGCCCTCCATTTGACTCCTCCCACAATTAGGAAGCTCTGCTCGAGCACCACGAGAGGAAGTACTTCTTCCTCTTCCCAAGATGGGCATGTGTGGGCGGAGCCAGTCCAGCTCACACAGTCATAGCAGATTCTGAATGTCACTCATATGATCCAATATTCAAATGGCTGAAATCAAGGAAAAGGTGGATTTGGGGCAATAAACTTTGAATACAACATTTTTGGACCATTGAGACCAAAGGGAAAACTGTAACCTTTTGGAGGGTTACAGGGTTATGACTTAAAACAGGATAATGAGTTTTCTGTTATGACAGATGTTTTATGTTCATATTGCTGTCTGCTCTTCTGTTTAGTCTGAAACTCACCACAATTAGATAAACAGTAAAATCCTCTGTGATTATTGAATAAACAAAATTGAAATAAAAAACCACTTTGACTGAAATCTAGCGCTTTTCACAATCTTACAATCAACCGACGGGTTCTAATTAGTCATTTATTCCAAATTTCAGACAGTGTACTGGAGAGGAGGAATGTGGTCTCACTCACATGAACCGGATGCTACAGTCAGAACACTCACCAGCGTGTTCTCTTTCAAAAGTGACTCCATCTTTTTGTAGGATTCAGTTTTGTTCACTGTTACACACATTGTGAAGCGAGTGTTTCTGCCTTTGGTTTGGTCCATTGTCTGCTTTGCGCCCACACTGTACTACACCAGAGGAGTGTTTGATTCACAGCTGCTTTTAACTGTCAGACACGTCACACTACTGTATAATCAATCTCAGCGCCATCTCTACGCCTCGTGTCACTCGAACTGAGTGGAACTGGTCCCCGTGTCGTTGTGTTTTTTGTTTGTTTTATTCTTCTTCTCTAAAGTAGGCTGCTGCGAATGAAACATATTACTCACTGTCATCTGAAATGTCCTGGAAAATGAGTTTTTGAATAGAGCCCGTGACCTGACCCACAACTTTCCGAGCAGCCGGTTGATGAAGTGCTCTAGCTAAATGCGATGTCTGTTTTGTGTTGTGTTTTTGTTTGGTTTTTTTTTGTATCAAAATGAGCAAAATGTTCTCGAGAAATGACACCTTTACCTGCTGTGGAGAATATTTCTATCACTGCAACTTGCATTAGAGATGACAGTCGATTAAATCTGGAGGAGATATTTCCTTAATTTTGCGTCTCCACACGCCGTCTGTGTGTTTTTCTCATTTTCGCATCTGCAGAAACACTGAACGGTCACGAATCATTGAACACTTCGATGTGTCTGTCATATTTTCTTTCCTCTTGCTACGCTGTGCTCGGTGAATAGTTACTTTTGGTGAGTCAGGTGGTAGATACCTGCTCCATTGTGTTTCTATGCCTCATGCAGATATAAAAATCTTTTAGGGTGTTGTAAGTGACTGCAGAGGCAAAATTGGAAGCCTTGGAGAAGAATAATCTGCTAGACATTTAGTTATTTGATCCCCAGGGCCATCTGATTAAAGTGCCCATCAATATTTTCAGAAGTTTCAGTGTTTTAATGGCTGTGTTGGCTACACCTGCTGCCTAATATGCTTTTCCATAAGGCCCTTTTTTCCCCACATTTTTCCGTTTTTTAAGTTACAAACGCTTGTCATAAAATAGTTTATCACGCAGATGTTGTGTGGTATTGACTTTTCATTCTAGCAAGAAAGAAATGTTACGAGTTATGTTGGGGAAATGCAGTTCATATGACATGATGATCTGTCGAAACATTTTTGCTTCAGCAAAGTTATTTGTTCATAACCAGTCTTTCCTACATAGTAATTTATCTTAACGGTTTGCTTCTAAAATACAATGTTCAGACTGGAACTGACCTGTTAAGCTGTTTCCTCCTTATTTCCTCCTTCACTGTTGCACAGTCATGATTATCTACCAACTTTGGAAAGTAGTCATGTCGAACATACTGTACCTGCTCCCCGTGCCAATTAACTACCTTCACATGAGCCTCACAGCTGATAAGGAGAGTTAAGATTAACATGTTGCCGAGTCGCTGTGAAAACAACTTGACAATCACCCTCACGCACATTTACACCTGGGAAAAACAAAACAAAAAAAAACTCTCCAGTCTCCAGCTAAACTAACAACAATACTTCCAGATTGTGGGAGGAAACTAAGGCCCCATTCTCAAGCAAAAATCTTCCGTGGCGGCGCTCCGAGCCACTGAAAACGCAACTTTTTAAAAATAGGCCCCGAGGTGGAACTTTTACAAAACGCTCCAACTCTGTTTTCATTAGGCCTCTGGTATCTTTTCCACCATAGACGACATCATGGAAACATTCAAGCTGGTTCAGTGCTGAGATCTGTAAAAAGTACACAAAACTACATTAAACCTTTTTGAAAACAATTTTCTGTGATGGAGAATTTCCAGGACTCTTTGATGGAGTTTGCGGACGGTGCTGGTTTTAGTAAATTCTGCTGTCATGAAGCAGAGCTAGAGTCAAAGCTGAAGAAACTGATCACGTCTGTGTTTAGCAAAGTGTCAAATAACGGCATCGTAAAACACATCTTTGAACAACAAGCAGTAGAAATGAAGGATGCGAAGTCCACATACTCGTAAAAGATCCCAGATACAACCCAACGAGTATTATGTGACGTTATGCGTCAGCAACGTTGCCCGCAGGTACGCTTAGAGGACGAGCGATGTTGGCGACTTGGAGATTCTTTAACATTAATGAGAAAGACAAATAATATCAAGAGAGACAGTTGTAGTTCGTACAACACCAGCAACTTAATCGCCAGTGACGTTGGACCAGCAACTTTGGTCCGATGTCCTTTATTAAATCGTGAATTACACTCCAAGCCATGCTACATGCTAAAAAGTTTCAGGGCTCACACACCAGCGATGCTACATGCTGAACATGATTAAAGTCTGAATGATATGCTCATTAACATGTTGCTGGAGGGTGTGGCAGCACACAGCAGGCTCAGTCCCTTTGCCTACACTTTATTTGCATAAAGCAGTGAAGAGATCGATGTTACCCACTGCTTTATGCATGCTCCAGGCTGTAAGGTCTTAGAGTTACGTGTAGCGTCAACTGCTAAGGCTGTGCTGAGGTGGTTTGCATATCACTTATGTGTGCAATATCAATTAGGCAGCCTATATGTATTGATACTTATTCACTTATTATGTATTCCTGTATTTTGGCATAATATATATATATTTATATATGATTTGCCAAAAATGGTTCTGTGAAGTCGAACTCTTTTGCAAACACCCAACATTCAATATCTTACAAAAATATAAGCATTATATAGTTTTCCTGATCCTCACTAGTTTCCACGAAGTGTCTTAAACAAACAAATCTCATGAACACCGGTGCTTCTTCAAGGGAGATTTGCTCACCTGATTGGGAACCATCAGTCTTTGTGATAACATTGAAAAAAGACATCATGGATATCACACTGCAGCATAAAAATAATTGTATTTGTGATAATAGTGACACCTCAGCGATAACATTTGAAGATACCGTAGCTGAGGAATGTTGTGTTTGTATGTGTGGCAGCATGGTAGTCGTCGCAGTTAAAGCAACTCCTCAGTTAGTGTGTGAATTGTGGGAGTTTTCACTTTCTCCCTCAAATCAAAAATATATTTATTAGGTAAAGTGGTGATTCAGAATTGGCAGTAAGTATGAGCGTGCATGATTAAAGCGGAGTGGTGGCTTAGTAGGTACAGCTGGTTGTCTGCTAATGGCAAGTTTGGCACTTTGGTCCTCATTTCGTCTTGTCCATATGTGAAATCGTCCTTGGCCATGACACTGAAAACCCAAATTGCTCCCAATGGAGGTTAAGCCGCTTGCATGGCAGCAGTCACCATTAATGTGTGTGTAAGTGTGTGAGCTCAAGTTGGATCATGTAAAGTGTGTTGAGAGTGCTCAAGCTATTAAAGGAATGATTTACTAACATCTTGCATAAAGCCTGCTAAATTCCAGCTCGCATAAATAGATTGCACTTTCACTTTGTGTGCAATTTACGGTAATTTACTCAGAATAACACCATGAGTGACATTGACCGCAAACAGGGGCTTTCAGATCAGGATGTGTGCAAATGAGATTCCTTTTAGGTAGAAAGTGTTTGAATGTAACGACCACACATGTCGCACCAGCACAAAGAATGTGTAGTTGTATGTAAGGTAGCAAATCACTGTGTGAAACACTCCTATGGAATATTCCCTATGCTAACTCGACAGTGTGTGTTAATTTGCTCAGCTCGGTTGGTTAGTAAATCATCTTCCCGACGTGCAAACACACAATACACATTATCACCTACTTTTATTAACACAATGCTTTATTGTATCAAATAGCACTATTTCAGGTCGATTTCCCTCAGAGTCTGTGTTGGCACCCAACACTGCCTATGACCCTGACCGGGATACAGTATTTATAGAAGATAGGACTTTACAGTGGCTCATGTCTATTATTTCGCCAAATACTCATTTACTGGTTTGATTGTGCATGAATTAATCAAAGAGGAACAAGGGATAGAGGTGGGAGGGATACATATTTTTGTTTACATCAGATGTAGCACCTTTGTTTTCGTTGCCTGGATGAACCACTTGATGAACACTTTTAACGACGATGACACTTGGAAGGAAAACAAATACCACGGAGACTGAGGCTCAGTGGACTACAGGAAGACCTTGTATCTTCCTGTTTGTTTGCATGTGACTCAATTCATTTGCCACAAATACATAGAGTAAACAATCGTCTGCTACTGGAAGTGTGAGGATTGCAGGTAACGCTTTAGATTGGTGGAAAGTTAGAGCTGAGCAAGAGAAACGCATTTACCATCACTTTGCCTGTTGCTGTCGTCTCTTAAAATCTACGGTGTACATGTATTGACACCATCAAGTGTGTGTTTGTGCCTTTTACATTTCACCTGCTAGAGCGCTGCAGCCTCAGGGCAAAACCTGCCGACCAGCGCGGCGAGGAGTCTGTCTGGATCCCCCGGATCAAACACACATGCCCACACACGCACATCAAACTGGCAGCCTGAGCACAGGCTTTGTGTTTCTCTTTCGACGATTACACAAAGTCATCTGCCAACACATTCCTCTGTCCTGGAACAAACAGACCTGTCACAGAGACGCTCACACAGACACAATGTGGCACTTACAAACTTAAGGTCACACATCAATTCGAAACTGAAGTCGCAGAACCGAGAGCAGAGACCTTGATGGAAGATAAAACAACGATTAACAAACCGACTGATATCTTTTATCATCTCAATGACAAATTCTTTATTTCTTTTAACAATTCTAAAAACAAAGTAAATTATTTAAATGTCATTTAGGGTAAAAAAAAAAAAAAAAAAAAAAAAAAAAAAATTT
>OMNM01008662.1:4842-19646 GCA_900302745.1 Parablennius parvicornis | reverse complement strand
ACTCACCATGACAGTCCGTGGAATAAAGAGAACTGAGCTCTCCCATTCCCGCTAGGGTTACTGCTCTGCTTATTTAACTGTCTCTTCCTCATGAGATCACATTACTGTTTACGTATAGTTTTGTTTTTTTTCTATTTTTCTTTAATTCGCCTGTCGGGAATAATGAGCTGGCGCAACGGTCGGAGCCCAAAAGCGCCTGACAAGTCATGACAATTAAAAAGGAATCTCATCTCCGGCTTTATTGCCATCCAGTCGTCTCATTGTCTGTCCGTTAGCGTGCCGCACTGCTGGGGACTCGGCAAAAATAATACGTATCACCGGGGCCACCTGCCACTGCTTCTTACCTGCATCACGCTGACGTGGTAAGAGCTTATAAGAGCAGCCACGCACCTCAAGACCGAGTTTCTCTTAAACCAAAGTTAGGAGCTTGTCTGCAGAGGACAGCGGAATAAAAAAACATCACATCAAATTTATAATACTTCGGTTGTCTAATATATCACTCACTCATTAAAATATCACCTGATACAGAGGCTAAATATCAGTTGTGTGTGGAAACTGAAGCAGCATTACATCAAGAATTACTTCTTTAAACCAGAATAGATTTTTAAACCATTGTCTGTGACCACTAAAGTCTGGTCGCCTTAGTAAAACTTACATCTGTGAAAACAAACCGACTCTCAGCTTTTCCCCAAACCACTGTTTGTTAACATTTTGGAAAACCTGCCTCTGTTTGCTCTTCTGAATATCGTTGTCTGTTTGCAACTGTGAAAATGAGTTTAGTAAATCTCTTGCGAACCAGTGCCGGTGGTTCGCACACTTCTAAACATTGCTGTTCTTGAACAGTTCTGAAAACCATTGTCAACGAGCACCGCAATCTGGGAACGCTTATGAAAACTGCGTCTGTGAGAACTTCCCTCAACCACTGTCTGTTCCCGTTTCTGGTGACCATTGTCTGCCAACATTGTAGTCTACTAACCATTTTCTGTCAGCATTTCTTAAATCCATTATTTAATTACACTTGTGAAAACCGTTGTCAGACAACACATCTGAAACCACTGTCGATGAGCTTTTTTTTTGTTAGCACATTTGGTTAATAGCACCTCTAAAAGAGCTGTCTGCGAACAGTCCTGAAAACCATCAGCTGTGGACAGTCCATCACTTCACAGACAGATGGGAGACAGGAAGTCATCCATGCAGAGTGGAAAGCAGACGTGATTGAGATGCAGACATTTTGATGTCCTCTCTGAGACGGATCTCATTCAGGATGGAGAGAAGTAGGATTATGTTCTGTGATCACATAAATCTAAATGTGAAAGTCTTGTTGGAAAGTTAGACTTCAGGAGAGGAGTTTCAACATACGCATGCTGCCACCCAGACCCTGTTGGTTTGGTTATTTGAGTGAGATAAAGTCAAACCACGTTCTGCACATATTCCAACACAACCTGCGTTGTTCTTGCCCATTTAAAAACACTTTCTGTTCCTCTCTCTAGGACACGCTGGAAATGTGTGCAAGGGAGAACGAGTTTAAAAGCATCCTCTTCTCCTTGTGTTATTTCCACGCCGTGGTGGCTGAGCGGAGGAAGTTCGGACCTCAGGGCTGGAACAGATCGTACCCCTTTAACACGGGAGATCTCACCATCTCCATCAATGTCCTCTACAACTACCTGGAGGCCAATCCAAAGGTGTTGCTTCCCTTTTGTCCCTTTACTTCCCCTTCAACGGATTACAAAGCCCCCTGTTTGTTGCCTTAATTGGAAACCTTAACACACATGTGACCCGGGCCGAAGGCCTCTGTCTGGCAAAGCAACACCCCCTCACTCTGTAATCTCCCAGGTGCCGTACGACGACCTGCGCTACCTGTTCGGCGAGATCATGTACGGGGGTCACATCACCGACGACTGGGACCGCCGCCTGTGCCGGACCTACCTGGAGGAGTTCATCAAGCCTGAAATGATGGAAGGGGAGCTGTATCTGGCGCCCGGCTTCCCCCTGCCCGGAAACATGGACTACAACGGCTACCACCAGGTGGGCTCTGTATTAAGTGGCAAAAGAACAAAAAGTAAACTCAATTTCAGGACACAATACAAGAAAGAAACACAAGACCACATCTCTCTAGGGGTCCTCAAGTGGGCGTCTTCACACGGTGCCCAGTAAACGAACAGTCATCTGATGGGAATACGATAGAAATGCTATAATTAAAAATTTTTCACCTTCATTATTCCCCATGTGCAGTGTGGAGTGGTTCAATTTAATGCTAAATCAATAACAATAAAGCTCTTCCCATATGGGTCCCTGAGACATAACAGATTGTGCTTTGAGTTATATAAATATTTCTGTGAGGTGGAGCTGCTCTGTGGGTGGAATAAGTTCTTCTAGAAGTTCAACTTAGCGAGCTACAATGCCAGACTGCCAAGTCGCCAACTCCAGAGTCACAACAAGAGTCTGAGACTAGAAATACTCGCTCCCCAAATATGCAATAGATAAATTGTTCTGTGGCACCGCCACGTGCAAATAGCACATTTTATTCCGTTGCTCGCTGCAAGTAAAGGACAATCAATTTTCCTGAAAAAGACATTAATTCAAATGAAAACGCACCATTTTTGTGTTCTCGTTCCAGAAAAGTTTCACATTTGCACAGCAAAAAAATTATCCTTTTATAAGAAAACAGCAAGAACTCTGAAAATGCTGTTTTTAGTATGTTGGGCCACTAGTTGGCGCTGTTGTTTGTTTTTTGTAATGAAATTTCACACTTGCAGAGTACAATATGCTATAAACATTAACAATGGGAGTACACAGACACTCCGGAAGAAAACAATCTACTGAGCATGTACAGAATAACTATTAACGATCTACATAGGGCTGTTGTGCACATGCACAGTAGCAACGCTTAAGACAGGTTGCGTTCCTGCTATTTCACTGTAGACAGCCGTAGAGTTTTCAAAAAGTTGCATTTTCTCCCGTTTACACAGTAAAAGAATCGGAGCATTTTCAAAAAGTTTTTTCTTGGGAACTGTTTTCAAAAACTTACATTTTCGTTGGCTCTAATTACCAAAACAGACACCCACAGTCTTGTATTTTCACTTGACAACATTGTATAAACTGGGCCTAAGTCGGGTTTCTTTGTTTCTGATGGTCTTGCAGTAATCGTCCCCAATCGTTGTTCCAGAACTCATTCAGATTGCCTTTAAAGAATGTCACCATTTAAATTGCCAAAAAGTGACTGTGAAGCCACGAAAACAACTATACAATAGGCCGAGGTCACGGTGACTTTTTTTGGTACCCACAAGTACCCATCGTGTCCTAGTACAAATCTATTATTGCACAAGTCACAAGATTGAAAACTACTAAACCAGCAGGCAAGCTGAGGCTTCAAGTCTGATCCTGATGGTTTAAATGTAGATCAAATCTGAAAGGCGTCATTTTTGTAAAGTCATTCAAAAGTCATTCACATGATTCAATAGTCTTCTATCCACTGTCAAACTTCTACCGACTGTGAGAGGAACCCCCTGATTTCTCAGCAACGTGTCGTCATTACAAACACATCTTTTCTTTAAAGGTGCTGACCTTCAACTCTGTGCATATGTCTGAGTACATTTCCTGTCAAAACAGTAACAAAGTGCAAACAGAACTCTTCTGAAACTACAAAAGACTGTCGAATGTCGTTTTCTGTGACCAGGAGTGTTATTGGGGCAGCTGCTCTCATTGGTGGATGAACAGCTTGCTTTTGGCAGCTCCACAGCCATTGGTGAATACAAGACTGAGTGTGAAATCTTAAAGAGCACCTGCAGCCCTGCAGATGTCTTCAATCATGTATTTTAATGTAAGCCCACAGATTTACAGTAATGTTGAAGTAGAAGTTTGAGTTACAGCTTGTTTTTTTTTTTTAATTCATGTATACTTCAGATCACTGATCCATAATTTTGACTTTCTGCACTGATTGCAAGACGTCTGCAGCCAGAATGTCCAGATTTTCAGTAGGATATTGTTTCATTCTGGCCCTCCATTGTTCCCTCTGTCATTAGACGTCTTTATTGCCCAAACTTGCCTATTGGCAAAGTTCATAATGTGCCGTTCTTCTCTAATTCGCCTGCTCTCGTGTTGAGAAGTACATCGCTTCACACTCTCAGGCTGTCTGTGTCATCAAACCCCATTTTTTCCCCTGATTCCTTTATCTTCATCTCTTTCTCTCTTTGATGCTCACATTGATTCAATTATTAACCAGTCAGGTTTTAGTGATCAGATGTCAGGATCATTTTGATTCTCCTTTGACCATTTCTGATAATACTGTGTCAAACAAAGAAAAGACTTGACTCATTTTCTTTCATCACATTGGTTCATGGTTGTCTCCACATTGTATTTCAAGACGCTACAGACTCTAAAGGGCCCTAAAGCTGCTGAGTCACTGTCTTCCATTCGCAGTAAACGTCTGCACACGAACCAACTCGTGGTCCAACATGTTAACTACTTTGTTTTCAAAACTTTGCCATGTAAATGCAAAACTTTTCTGAAATGAAGAGTGTTTTCACTTGTAATGTTGTCCTAATAAAGTAAAGGACCTAATAAGGTTTTTTTTTTTTTTTAAAGACATTTCAATCTTGACCCAGTCAGTGCTGCACAGTGGACCTGCACCCTTTTATTGAAGAGTAACACAGAGGAAATTCTCGAAAGCAAGACTTAATAACACTTTTGCAAATTAATACAGTGTTTCCACAGTCAAGAAAATGAACTTGAAAGCTCAACAACACTTCTGCTTTTCTGTTTTTATCCAATTTGCATTGATTTACATAAATATTGGATGATTCTGCAAAAGCGGCGTCGCTTTCTGTGCCTTCCCCTCCCCCGATGTGTATTTGCACACACTCACCGTTCCAAATTCTACGCCCTCAGTCTATACTCTCCTGCATGAAGGGCCTGCTACACCCTGCGAATGTGCAAAAGCTTCAGTATGGACATAAATCTCTTGATCGCCCCAGGAACCCCAGCTAAATCACTACGTCAGCACGCATCCAGAATGCCCAAATCCATAAATTTTGCTTTCCCACTCCCCTGGTGTGACCAGACTGAGATCAAACCCAGGGAGGTTCTTGCTGAGCCGCCATTCCAAATGTTCCGAATAAACACGCTGTGTGCTGAACAGCAGCCCATCTCGTGTGATCACCATGAATAATGTGAATGGGACGACACCAGACTTTTGAGCTTTTCAGAGCCCCTCTCATCGGGCTCGTGACAACTGCAGGCATTATCGGGGTGCCGCTTCACCTCAGTCTGTCCACACACACACATACACACACACGCGCGCGCTTTATCTCAAAAACCTTGGCTGACGCGCCGTAATCAGCTCCGAGGTCGCTTCGTGTACAGACGTTTCACATCTCGCGAAATGAATTAAAAAGCGAGGCCAAGTATAGAGTGGTCAACTCAATTTAGAATTCTATTAACTCTCTCTGTGACTGCGGGAATCAGATTCACCAGTGTCTCTTCTGAGAAGCTGACAACACTGCCGGCCAACATTTATGTGAGTAATAGTCATCAGCTAGACCCCACCCCCCCTTACTAACATCACTGAGTTCCCCAGAGGAGCTGGAGGAGAGGTTTGGAGTGTGTTAAATTTTCCTACATTTCATTTCCCTCGATACCCGCCCAGCCTGTCACAGTGACTGACTCTGGTGGGAAGGATCTTGCCTTTTTTCGGTTGGCCCATCATGGCGGAACCGGGCCGAGGGGCCAAGCTGTTGTGACTTGGCTATGGGGGGGGGCTTTCAAAGGCCTGCGGGCTCCCCAGAGTTCTGCTAGGCCACCACAACCATCTGGAGCAAACTTGCACGGTGTTTTGGAGGGGAAGCGACAGTGGAAGGAAAATAGTGACTCAGCAGTTATTTTTTCTCCTCTCTCTTTCAACAATATACGGGCGTGTGTGCAATCACTGAAAGTTGGCCAGAAAGTACTGAGCAGATCAAACACGCCGACTACAAAGTGTTTCTGTATTAAAGGCCAGTATATTTTCTATCAGAACTTTCATCAGGACATTATGATTAGAAGAACTTTCTTATTTAATGTAAGTGCCCCACAAAAAGCAGCCTTTCCCAATTGAGCTTCCACTTTCATCTGCACTAACTTAAAAGCACATTGATATTCATTATGGACCAGCAGATGGAAAATGCCACATTTCCTTCTCTCGTGTTCTGGTCATTAGCAGTCTGTCAATTGATCCAGAGTGTTTGAATCTCACCCAGGGAACATCTCATCTTTTATGCACTTCCATTCTTGTCTTTTGTCAGCAGAACTTTAGAAGAAACACCTGAATGATGGAGCAGAATAAAGACGCAACTTTTAATACAGGAAGTAATTAGTGAGGCCGTTTTGTGCGTCGTTAATTGGAAATGAATCCAGCGGTAAGATGCTGTTGAAACGTCTGTTCATAAACATGGAGATTAACACTTGAGATGGAATCTGAACCTTCAGGCCAACTTTAAAGGAGAAATAAAAGTAGTATGAACTTCAGTCAGCCTTAGCAATATGTTGATATGGTTGGTGCCAAAGTGTCGCTCACCCATTGAGCCATCAAACTCCACAAGACCTCAAAAGACCTCGTCTTTTCAGGTAGAAAGAAATCAGATGCAGATTTCTAAGGCCGTGTTTATGTTTTCAAGTGAAAACGTAAAGTTTTCTTGTGTTTTGGGTGTTTACTTGTAACTGTGCTTGGAACCACTGAAATACCCAGCTTTTTAAAAATGTTAAGTTTTTGAAGGCACTCCGTCTCTGTGTAAATGGGAAAATGCTACTTTAAAACTCCAACCATTAGAAGTCAAGATTACGCTACGATCCACGATCCAGTGGTCGATACCGGACTCAGAATCGCCCAGTACCTGACAACTTTTGGCTTCCAACAACCTCAAGAAGTCACTGTTCACACGCTGCCTGTGTCCCCCACCCTGACAGGTGCCACTGGAGTGAGATTATCACTGTGAGTGCCTCCAGCTGTCAGCGGTTTGACTGATGAGTGTTGATTGTCGGTCTCGAGCCAACTCTGGCCTCAACTCCTCGATTGTGGGGACTTGAACTAATGAGCAGGAAGTTCTCCAACCTGTCAGTCAAAGCTCATTTTGACATTGGTTTAATAAGACATGTGGTTTATAGTCTGATCAAAAGTAAAGACACATCATAGCCACCTGGCGCTGATAAGAATATGGATTTCTTCCTTTGACGTTAACGACTGACAGCAAATTTGTCTCCATGATTTGGAGAAGAGTCTTTGTCTCGATGGCCTGGTATTGAATAAATATTCACTTTTAAGCACCACACTGATATAATTTCTCCCTCTCCAGTACATTGACGATGCCCTGCCAGCCGAGTCTCCGTACCTGTACGGCCTTCACCCCAACGCTGAGATCGGCTTCCTCACGCAAACCTCGGAGAAGCTTTTCCGCACGGTGCTGGAGATGCAGCCCAGGGATGGAGGAGGCGGCGAGGGGGGCGGGGCAACTCGAGAGGAGAAGGTAAACACTTTCATTTTAAAAGGTGAATGAGGAGGGATTAACACATCTTTGACTTGGACTATATTTCCAAATATGATGTAGAGTCCTGAGGGCCCTCAGGTCTAATATTACTTAAAAATAAAGACCAAACAGTAAAATGGGTGAAATTGTTTGTACATTTAAATTAATTTAAGAAAAAAATGGAAGGAAAACCTGCTGGAAAACAATAATAAAATCTAAACGGTTAAAACAAAATCCTTGAAAAAGTCCTGAAACCACGAAACACAATTACTATTAAAGCTACAAGCATCATAGGTCAGGGCCCCGGGCTCTGGCTCGTCGGGGTCATGCCTTCTTTCACATTTAGATATTGAGACAATATAAATTGTGATAAATTGTGATGATTTTAACAAAATAACTTTTATTTTGAAAAATGTGGAGGGCTTTTACTTCAAAAGCCAACTAACCGTGAATCTAGCTAATCCCTAAATATACATTTTTAAGGTTTAAGGTATAGTTTCTAAGAAACACACTTTTATTTTGAAAATGCTTGGGGCATTTTTTTGAAAGCAAACTCACGCCTAGTATAGCTATACACTTAATATCCATTTATAAGTCTAGTCATAAGCAAAGATTTTTAATTTGAAGTAGTTTGGGGCTTTTATTTGGAAAGTCAGGACATGCTTAGTGTAGCTAAACACTTAATATCCACTTTGAAGTCAACATTGTAATTTTTCATAAACAACGATTTAGAATTATTAAAGGTTCAATATGCGCTGAAGCCGTACGATAATGTAAAAAGTTGTTCTGAATATTTGAGCAGCCATGTCTCTTTTTATTTAATTGTGTTTTAAAGCCGGTATAATATTCATCCTCAGAGGCGATAGCGTTTGCGTGAGGGCCTTTTTCGGGCAAAACTCTTATTTTGAAATGTAAATTTCAGACTTCCTGTTGCTTTAGGTCAAGGGTATCGGTTTCGTGATTTTTAGGCCCAAATGAGACAAACAAATGACTTTTGGTTTGATATCTTATATTTTTATATCTGCAAAGGTTTGAACTTTGAGAGTGTTTAAACAAGAGAGGAATGTGAGAAAATGTTAATGCATGTCTGAGAAAAGTGTATAAAGTGTGTGGTAAGAGGTTTTAGAGCTTTACAACATATATAATAATTGTAAAAAATAAATCAAACTACTTTGCGGATTTCGCTTATTGCGGGTTATTTTTAGAACGTAACCCCCTCGATAAACGAGGGACCACTGTACACAGTAAGACAATTTCTTTCAAACCAATTTTCGCAACCAATTGCAAATTAATAACAACTTTTTTTTTAATATTACATTACATAGTCACACATTGGTACTCAATATCTCATGGACAATCATTTATTTGTTTATTTTCTTATTCATTCATTTATTTATTCTCCAATCTGTTGTCATTGTTCTTGAAGAACCGCCTCCAGAAGCGTCTTTTCTTGAGTTTTTTGGCCTGGGGCCCTTCTGAGATGATGTCCCCGGCCTGCAGCTCCTCTTGATCGGACTGGAGGACACACGTCTCGGTCAGCTGGGTGCTTATATCAGAAAGGAGACTATCCCTCTCAGCCTCCAGGCTCTTGTTCATAGACTGTAGGTCCTCCATCTGAGTCTGCAGGTTGCTGTTTGCATGATTGAGTCTGTCCGCCTCAGCCATCAGGCTCAAGTTCTCTGGGTAAAAGGACTCATTTTCAGCCAACAGGACTCGGTTCTTTGACTGGAGTTTCTTATTCTCAGCCACCAGGGTCTGTTTCTCTTTGTCGACGGTCTCCTTCTCAGCCAACAGGGTTTTGTACTTTGACTGGAGTTTCTCCTTCTCAGCCAACAGGGTCTGGTTCTCTGACTTTAGGGCCTCCATTTGAGTCTGCATGTTGATGTTTGCATTATGGAGGCTGTCCATCTTAGCCTCCAGGCTCTTGATCATAGACTGTCGGGCCTTCATCTTATTCTGCAGTTTTCTGTTATGATTGAGTCTGTCCGCCTCAGCCATCAGGCTCACGTGCTCTGGGTAAAACGACTCATTCTCAGCAACCAGGATTCGGTTCTTTGACTGGAGTCTCTTATTCTCAGCCACCAGGGTCTCCTTCTCAGTCACCAGGATCTGTTTCTCTTTGTAGACGGTCTTCTTCTCAGTCAACAGGGTTTTGTACTTTGACTGGAGATACTCATTGTCAGCCATCAGGGTCTGGTTCTCTGTGCAGAAGGTCTGCTTTTGAGCCAGCAGGCTCTCATTCTGAACCAGGAGATTGTCCTTCTCATCCACCAGCCTCTTTCCCTCTTTCTCCACCTGCTGGAGCCTCTCCTCCAGAGCTCTGAGCTTCACCTCACTGTCCTCTTTTTTTCTTTTCGTCCTGATGTTTCCTGTCATCACTCTCTTGAGCAGTGTGATGGAACCTTGCAAGAAGACTCTCATTAGTCTTAATGTCCTAGATATCAATAAAATATACATTTTTGAAGGTTTTAACAAAAAAGAACTTTTATTTAAAAAAATGTGGGGACTTCTACTTCAAAATCCAACTAAACTCTAATCTAGCTAATGTCTAAATATCAATTTTTAAGATTTTAGGTTTAGTTTTCGCACTGCTGATCTGCAGATCTGTTTAACCACAGTCGCCACTTGTTCGAGGTGTTCGATCACTGTTTTTTTTTTGTTTTTTCGTTGAATGAGTCGAGGCAGACTTTGACATTCAATAAAATGGAAACTGCTGTAAAAGGTAAAATGTTCTGCTGAGTATTTGAGCCAAGAGGGTTTCCACTGTTATTTCTTTGTGTTTTGAAGCGGATACATTATCCGTCCTCAGAGGAGATAACGTTTCAGCGAAAGCCTTTTTTGGACAAAAATCTTATTTTGAGAGTTAAACTGCAGACTTCCTGTTGGATTTAGGTCAGGGGTATCAGTGCGTGATTTGTAGGTCTCGATGAGACAAACGCATGAGTTTTGGTTTGATCTTCCTGCGAAATTCCTATGGGCCGTGTTGGCTGTTTTAGTGTTTCTAGGTTGTGCTCAAGAGCACATTGGGCACTGTGGGGGTTAACTTTTACATCTTATGAAATATTTGACCTGTCCTGATGAACGTGGCAAATTTGGTGAGCTTTTGAACATGTTTAGAGGGTCAAAAGTCCTGGCATGCTGACATAAGAAATTATAATAAAAATATCAAAAACAATAGGGTCCTGGCCCTCTAGGTCTTAACCTACAGTTGAGGTCCCTAAAAATGGTTAAAATACTCATAAAATGTGCATCCTAGATTGTAATAATAAAATATGTGGCAAAACTTTACCTAACTTTATGTGCTGTGGTCCTTTTCAAGATCAAATATGTTTCATTGTTCCAGTTTACTGTAATTTGGTGGAAATTAACAAAAATGGCACTACTATTCATAAAGGTTGTGAAACTGCCCAAAACCAACCCCATCAGAAACCATACAATACCTGGTCATCCATGTTAGCAATGTTAAAACCATTCAAATGACTGTGTCGTTTGAATGTAATATGTTGGCCTTCCAGACACTTAACCTTAAACCTTGGAGATGGGAGTCATCTCTGATCTCACTCTGAAGCCACTGGTGGAGATCCCAACTCTCACCCTTCAGATTACCAGATCTACTCTGTCTTATATCATATAAAGGCTGATAGTTGTACAATTGTGATGCTGACACCATCAGAACAGTAAAAGATGTCTGGACTCCACCGCTGGTCAGAAGCCCCGGTTTGGGCAGAACTGCTATGGAGGACCTGTCGGTTAAAATCAGTGTCGTCGTCAGAGAAGTTTTGAACCGTGTACAATTTAAACCAAGCATGACGTGCAGGATGTAACGACTAAAGTGCTAAAAAATGTGTTTAGTATCAGTTTAATGAACTCAAAACCCAAAGACAAGAAGCTGATGATCGTGATCAGAGAACTCGGCACCAAACGATTCTTTTACAGTCTTGCTTGAAACACAGCTTGCATTCATTCATCAGGAACATAAAATCCTGGAAGTTGCAATTTTCTGTTGATTCACCAAGTGAGTAATAGTTTAATAATTTCAGCTCCGACGTGCTTTTTTTTTTCTTTTTTCTTTTTTTTTTCTGCCTGAGTAAAACATGTGGGATCGATGCAGCGCGGGCACTTGTGTAAAGACTTGAACTAATTTCAATCAAATGGTGTGTGTGAGAGTGTGTTTTAATGTTTCAAGATCAGATTTGCTCAGTAAAAAGGACTAAAAGTCCTTTTTACTGAGCAAAAAAAAAAGACAGACAGCTTTTAATTTGAGCTGCCTCAGGAGGTCATACAGAAGGAAACTCGAGCAGGAAGTCTTGACAACACGTCTCATGGCTGGGGAACGATCCATCACTTTTCATTGGATTCATTTGCTTGGTTATACTCAAACTGTTCCCCTCACGTCGCCACTTTGTCAGGCATTTTGCATCCGAAGGCCACGTCGTCACAACTGTGCATCGACAGTGCTTATATCTGCACGTACATACAGCTTGACTCTGCTTCTGCCCCGACGCTCCAAGGTTAAACTACGATATGATCACACACAGTGACAGTTCGGCTGTTTCAGCTCTCCGCTGAATCGTCTGTATCAAAGCCTGTGCGTCTTTTTTTTTTTCTCCTTTTTTTTTGATGACGTCTTTTCCCGTTTCAAACAGAAAATTCTGTGTTTTTCTTTCTTTGATCACTTAGGCTCCATTTACACAACGTTTTCAAGCGAAAATGTAAAACTTCCATTGCGTTTTATGGGTTTGTGTGTACGGTGGTCGAGAAGGGCAGACGCCACAACACAACAGCAAAAAGCCACAACACAACAGCTCACAGCCACAACACAACAGCAAAAAGCCACAACACAACAGTAAGAAACTACAACATGACAGTAAAATGCCACAACACAATAAAAGCTGTTGCATTGAGGCGTTGGCCCTTCTTTGCCACCGTATCTTTACATACACTTGCGTACTCTGAAATTTAATCCTGGCAGCGCCATTAGCTGGAGCCGCTAAAAACACAACTTTTTGTAAGAAGGCTCCCAGAGTAGAACTTCAAATCTGCGGTCTTCTCTCGGAGCGAGACGGTTTCACAGATGTCCACAGATTCAAAACAACACCAGCAAGGCACCAAAGTGATGGTTCACACATTCCCGAAGACAAACGTTGGGAACATTTATGACCAAAAGAGCTATTTTCCACTTTGTGGCTTCCATGTGAATCTACTCTGGCAGCCCCTGGAGGAGGAATGAAAACAGAAAACAAGAAATCTACATCATGATGTGATGTTTTCATTGTGAAGTGTTACGTCTCCATACACGTTCGGTGCCTCCGAGCTGAATTACAAAGAGGAAGAACTGCTAAATGTATTACGACGACAGGTGATGTTTCCTCGTAGCTCCTGAAACATTAAAAATAAATTGCCGACCAACTGTTTGGGGCCTCTGACGGCACTGTGATGGCTTCTTCCAATGAGTTTTATTGTTACCATCAGAAACATGAATCCTTCAGGGTGGGTCCTGTTATGATTTATGAAATGATTCAATTTTAAGAGCCTTTTGACCTTTATTTGGATTCACAAAATATTAATCAGCATTTAAGGGACCCACAGTGCCTGTCTGCTGTCTGTTTGCCAAATGAGTGACTAAGTTTTGATTGACTGAAGATGGAATTTCAAATGTTCACCATGGAAGTCTTTCTTCAAGAGTTTTGGGCTGCCGTTTTCTTGCACTTTTATTAGTCGTTAAGCCACTCATTCCACTTATTTATCAAAATATATGGTTAAAACCATCTGTGGCCACTGGATGTCACTATATGACAGCAGAAAGCTGCTACAAAACCACAGAAAGATCTTCATTATTACTTTCATTCGACTGACAGAGCAAGAAAAATGTCACCAAAATGAAAACGCTACACAGCAGAGAAAGACATTTTTTTTCCAATAAACTTGTAGATAAATCTGTAGAAAGAGGACAAACGTCAGCAGTAACTTCTGCCACGGGGAGGCAAACACCTCTAATCCGTCAGATCTTTCCAATAAAACTCCTTCCTGAACACTGTTTTCTGACTCCGTGGTGCAGTCTTCCAGTGCTTCATGTTGTCGTCTTTCCCGTGTGTGCTTCCGCTGGTCAGTGCATGATGATGTGTGACCTTTCCGCCTCAGAAGCCCGGTTCCCCCCCGCCTCATCTCCACGGATGACGGTCTCACAGAGTTCCAGACGCTTTTGTATTCACGGCGCTCAGCAGCTGCCACGCCCCGGTCAGATATTTGAACAGAGAAATCCATAGATATGATGACCTCATATCCTTTGTACGGCACCTAATCCGTTGATTGATCGCTAATGCCGGGTGTCTTGGGAAAATGTTGACACAGACTTTAGCTTTCATCACTTACCCACAAAAATATGATGCGAGCATTGATTTTCTGGGGGGGGATTACTCCGTTACTGAAAACAAAGAGCTGGTGTTGCAAAATGTATCTCCATGAATATTTATGAACTGGTCTTTTTTTCTGAACCGAGTTCATCTGATGCAGATAACCTCAATCTCTCCACAGTGGTTTGCTTAGACAAGGTTTCACTGCCATCTTGGTTTTTTGGGGGGTTTTTTTGGTTTTTGTCTGGTGTTACTGGGAATTTACTCCACACCTTGTTTTTATTAATGACCAGGTGCGCGCAGTGCTGGAGGAGATCATGGAGAAGCTACCGGAGGAGTTCAACATGGCCGAGCTCCTGGTGAAGGCGGAGGAGAGGACTCCCTACCAGGTGGTTGCGCTGCAGGAGTGCGAGCGCATGAACCTGCTCACTCAGGAGATCCGACGCTCCCTCCGCGAGCTGAACCTCGGACTCAAGGTCGGGACACGAATGATCCTTTACGATAAGTTCCTTTATAACGTGCTTTGATTTCGGATGAGAGTTCAATGATTAAAGCTCTTTACAAATTGATGTTTGGCATTTTGGGTGCAGACTGAGGACTCGTTTACACGTTTTTAAGTGAAAGCTCCCAGTTCACATTATGGACTATCGCCTGGAATATATCTATATATATAACGTTGTCGACCTTGTAGTTCGTCTTCTCGGACTCGCCGGTATCGATCTGGTGATCCCAGCCTCACAACATGTTGCTGTGGTGCAGCGTTGGTACTAAGAAGCCAATTAAAGCAAAACGACCGTACCTGGACTGAGCTGTGGCTTGGACTCCACCTCTAAATCCGGACTCATCCTCGACACGTGTGAATCACTCTGCATTGGCACTGACATCAACAGGCTGCTGCATTAGTATTCCTGCATAATTGAGCCTGGTTTTTTTTTTTTTTTTTTTTTTTTTTTTT